>OY757014.1:156054175-156090326 GCA_963580285.1 Lucinisca nassula | reverse complement strand
TTCCTTTTTCGGGAGTTGAATGCCTGCTTGCTTAAGACAGGTTGCTTGCTTATTAGAGGTGGCCACTAAGACAGGTTTGACTATATTTTCCTACAGAATACTAATGCAGTAACAAGTCGAGGCAAGGACCTTGACAAACTGGATAAGGACCTTCAGAAGTTACAGGATCAAAGTACGGCTGATCAGGAGGCTCATGTCACTGCACAGAAACACTACCAGGCTGTCACTGCTGGGCTGTCTAGTAATGAAGAGGGGCAGGCAGCGACACTGAACGATCAGTTGATGAGTAAGTGTTAATTTTTAAAGTTTTACCAAGATTTACTAATGTGGTCCATTGTTGAAAATAATAGAGCTGGGTAGACACAGATAAGTAGGGTATTTGGTGATAATTGAATGAAATGGCCTCAATATTACAGAGGACCCTCGTTATAGCGACAGTATTTGTTCCCTATTATTGTGCCGTTATAAAGAATTTGCCATTATAAAGAATTCAAGTAAGGAGTATGTTTAAGAAAAGATCAGCTCTAGCCGTGATTTGTTGAGTAATAAATCACAGTTTGGAGGTCAGTTGTAAAGTAGACAAATCACGTGCGTGTAGCGCATGTGATTTGTCTACTTACAACTGACCGACAAACTGTGATTTATTACCTAACAAATCACTGGCTAGAGCTGATCTATTTCGATTCTAACACGCTGAAACTCGGCAATAATGCTGTTGTTTCCTTCATATTCTCACAACTTTTCGCCATTGTTAGAAGAAATCCCGCTAAAATTATCGACTGAAACACATGCATTTATATCCTTTTCTAATGTTTTAGATGCGAGAAAATGACGTTACACTGTCCAATGTCAAGGAAATCGACTAGTGACGTCATAAATTTTCAGTTTTTAATGATGTCACTCGTCACGCTCTTCTTTGTCGTGATTTGTTGTAGAATAAAACACAGTTATTTTCCATTGACTATATAGGCGCGCTGTGTTAGAATAGGTAATAAAGACCTTTCCCCAATTATTGCTCCCAAGAAACAAATGTTATAGACATTTGTTAGAGTCACCTCGGTGAGGCGATTTTAACAAATATCTTTAACATTTGTTTCTTGAAGTATTAAATTGCAAGACCCTTTCATGCTATGGGCTTGATTTGTGCATTTCCAACCCGAGGGAAGCCCACGCCACTTGGAACAGAGGCTAAGCCTTTCGTTAAGTAGTCATTCCATTCAAAATGCCGTTATATTGACTTTTGCCGTTATAATGAATGTCGGTATATAGAGGGTTGACCGTATTTGACATTTGAGCCGGGCACACCATTTCCTACAGTTTACATGTGCACCCAACGAATACTCAGATCAGCCTGCGCATCTGCGCAGTCTGATCTGAGTCTTCGTTGTGTGCTATAAGGATAGCCAAGGGCCCAATGCTCCTTCATGCAGCAAGAGAAATCTCTGGTCAGATTATATGGATGTGCAGGCTGATCTGATTCTTTGCTGGGCACACATGTAAATTGTAGGAAATGGTGCACCCAGGCTCATTTTCTTTGTTTGCTGGATAGAAAACTTGGGGTAAAAACTTTTACAGAAATCATTCGATTGTCATGGACGGCATGATGTTTTGCGATGTTGCTATGTGTTAAACCCTTGACCTGCTTAAAATTTAAATATGCCCCACCCACTACTGATTATCAAGCAATCAGATTCCTTGATGCAAATTATTGTGACAAATTCATAAACTGAATGACAAACAATGAAGATCCTGATAAGATGGCTTCTGATCTGGATCTTCATTGTTTGAAAGATAAGACGTATCTGGGCTCAGCAGCACAAGGGTTAATACATGTTACATGTAGAAAAAAATGTAGTGGCATTATGGCACCACTTACAACATTAGTTGTGATAAATGTACATTGTCATGAACTTTATAAATAATTCTAACACAGCGCGCCTATATGGGCAATGGAAAATAACTGTGTTTTATTCTGCAACAAATCACAGCTCGGAAGAGCGTGACTAGTGACGTCATTAAAAACTGCAAATTTATGACGTCACTTGTCGATTTCCTTGACGTTAGACGGTGTAACGTCATATTCTCGCATCGAAAACGTTAGAAAAGGGTATAAATGCATGTGTTTCAGTCGATAATTTTAGCGGGATTTTTTCTAGCAGTGGCGAAAAGTTGTGAGATTTTGAAGGAAACAACAGCATTATTGCCGATTTTCAGCGTGTTAGAATCGAAATAGATCAGCTCTAATCTGTGATTTGTTGAGAAATAAATCACAGTTTGTCGGTCAGCTGTAAGTAGACAAATCACGCGCGCTACGCGCACGTGATTTGTCTACTTTACAACTGACCTCCAAACTGTGATTTATTACTCAACAAATCACAGTTAGAGCTGATCTATTTCTTAAATAAAACAAATAAAAAACACAACAGCACTTTCACAGTTTGATCAAATTCATAGGTGTACAGCTTCTTTTTCTGGCCCCCGCCAATCGGGGCTTTGAGATATAGATGGGCTGCATAATGCTGTCATGCAGAGCTGAAACCGTCGGCACACGAGTACTGGTAAACCGCTTAGATGATCTAAGCCTGCCCAGGCAAAGCGGTGCGAGTCGAACCGTCCATGCTTATAAACCCTTTTGGTTTTATTGGGTGACAGGGCTTGAGCTCAGTGTCGGGTAAAAGGCCCACAAAATTGGAAGCAACGGCTTCAGAATGACCTATACAGAGTTGACGGGGACGTTAAACCTCCAATCAAACAAAAACAACTTCTTTTTCAGCTGCAAAGAATGAGATCAGCAATGCAGAAACAGAAGCCAAACAGGCAAACATGAAGTAAGTTAACTAAATTTCCTCTGATGAACCCTGTGACAGAATCAAGTTATTAACCCTTATCTTGCTGTTCACGACAACCCCTATCTTTGCAAACAGTGTAGATCCAGATCAGATGGCTTCTGAAGAAGCCATCTGATCAGGATCTACACTGTTTGGCATTCAGTTTATAAATTTGTAGCAATAAATTACATCAAGTAATTTGATTGGTTGACAGACAGAAATGGGTGTGGCTTAAATGAATATTCAGCAAGAGAAGGGTTAACATACCTTCCAGTCCATGCTTTATTCTAACATTATTTATGGTAAAGTCTTAGCTCAAGGTGAATGTAAATGCCTTCATGGGGAGGCAACTCTTTCTAAAATATTTTTATTTTCCATATCAGTAGGGGTCATCTTTTAAGGGGAAGGGTTGCACCTTCAGGGGAGGCAAATCCTGCAAAAGTGTTTTTGTCTACAATGTCAATAGGGGTCAACTCTTAAAGGAACTACTGAGGAGCAAATTCTTTCCTTTAAGAGTAGACCCCTTTTCCAGTGGGACAGGGCTTATAGAAAGGCCAACAGGAAGTCCCGAAAGTTGTCTCCCTGTGAAAATTGGCGGAAAAGTCTGCCAGGTATTCCCAGTCCCCTTAATGGAAAGAATTTGCTGATCAGGCCCACTAGTTTAAAGCATTGTTATCTTAGCAAGCTCGTTAGTGGTCAAAGTGTTAATTGTTCTTAGTGTTCTAGCAAGTACAATATCCAATACTCAAGTTTTTTTTGCTGGAAAATGTGAGCAGATCCTGCTCAATTTTTCAGCAAAACTTAGCGTATTAATTTTGCCATATTAACCCTTATCTTGCTGTTCAAGACAACCCCTATCTTCGCAAACAGAGTAGATCCAGATCAGATGGCTTCTGAAGAAGCCATCTGATCAGGATCTACACTGTTTGGCATTAAGTTTATGAATTTGTAGCAATAAATTACATCAAGTAATTTGATTGGTTGATAAATAGAAAGGGGAGTGGCTTAAATGAATATTCAGCAACATAAGGGTTAAATTATCAATTTTAACAGTACGTTAACTAACATTTTTAGTTTTTAACAACTTGACCATGAGCAAACTGAGGAGCAAATTCTGATACACAGACCCTTCACCTAATCCTTTTTAAAATCTCGTAAATGTGAAAACTACATGATACCATTGCAATAGGCTGATACACATAACACAGGCCTCATATTTTTCAGGCATTTGCAGGATTTCAGGCTTTTAGAGCTTGATTTTTTTCTTGATTTCAGGCTTTTAGATCCTGATTTTTGTGTATATTGTCTGTTTAAAAAAGTATTTAACCCTTATTTCTGACTTTTAAGTCAACCAATTTACTTTATATTTTCACAAACTCCATTACAAACAGTGTAGATCCTGATCAGATGGCTTCTTCAGAAGCCATCTGATCAGGATCTACACTGTTTGCAAAGGTAATGTAGTTGTGTCTTGTTCAGCAAGATAAGGGTTGAAGCTGCAAAATCGGGCCTTTCAGGCATGGAAAAGCTTGGTCAGTATGAGGCCTGAATTAACATTGTTCATTTTAAGACAGGTGTTGCTTTTTACAGATAAACCTTCAAAATCTCATGCATCCGCACCATTTATTAACCCTTGTCCTGCTGAGCCCTGATATGTCTTATCTTTCAAACAATGCAGATCCAGATCAGATGGCTTCTGAAGAAGCCATCTGATCAGGATCTTCATTGTTTGCCATTCATTTTATGAATTTGTTGCAATGATTTGCATCAAGTAATCTGATTGGTTGATAATCGGTATTGGGTGTGGCATATATGAATATTCAGCAGGACAAGGGTTAATTTCTATTTCTAGGTTGAAACATGCCCAGCAGGAGCTAAAAAAGAAAGAGTCTGATCTGAAGAAGACAGAGCAGGGTTACAAGAAAGATAAGGATGCCTTTGAGAAAGTGCAGCAAGCGTTAAAATCACTGGAGGTACAGACAGCCTCTTGTTCCACTCCAAGAATTACCAGATTTACATGCCTTAATGTAGAAGCCTCCATGGTTTGGTGGTAAACTGCTCACCTCATAAACCAAGGACCCTGGGTTCATTTTTCTGAACTTTAAGATGTGTCTTTAAACTGAGGTCCCATGTCCATATGACCTTAGTTGTTAATGGGATGTAAAACTCAAACACTCGTGCATACTGTACAACACTTAAATTTGGCAGCAGCAGATTTTTGCCGTTTTTATGGTGACCCTTTTTGCGGATTTATTAGGGCCCCGCACTGAAAGTGTGGGTGCCCTATAGTAATCACTCTGTCCCTCCGTCTGTCTGTCTGTCTGTCCGTCCACAAATTTTTTTATCCTCTGATAGCGCTGCCGGGGCCCTAGTCAGTTTCACTGACAGCTCTAGTTTTGGCAGATTTTCTGTTTCCAAAATAATAAAAAAAAATATTGGTTATCTTTGCTGTAGCCCTCTGCATCCTTTGCATGTGAGTTCTACAAGGTGATTTGCAAGTCATACACAGTGATTTTCAACTGTTTTCCACATTGCATTGTTCTTGGTGTATGAGTGAATATAAATCAGTCCTATTGTTATTTAATGAGTCAATGAAACCGATTTTGAGTTATAATTAAAGTTTTCTTTCTTGCATTCACGCTTTTGTTACTAAAAAATTCAGACTAGCAGTCTAATCCATCAATCAGTTACCAATTATACATGCAAGTTTTTGACAATTACTGTCATGATGTTGCCCTGCTGGGCTAGCCTCGGAGTCTTAACTGTTGGTTTTCTTTTGCTCCAGCAATTCTGTTGTTGTATGCTGTCGAGTCCTCAACCTTGTTTCATCTCTGTAGTTTTTTTATTTGTATGTTCTCGGAGATGTTACACTGATGAGTTAGGAAGCCTTCATGCAGACTAAACAAAATTAGTGTATACCACGACAGAGGTAAGGGCGAGGTTTATGGCCATGTAAAATCAATTTAAGCCCCCAAGTGGAATTCTTTCCACTGACCGTTCCAAGGCGGTTCTTCTGTGGCGGTTTATTTATGTTGTTGTTTGTTACTTACTGTGTGTATCACTTGTGTCTTTTGATTTTGGATGGCCATTTGGCCATTTTGTGGGAAAGTAACTGTCCTTATGGCCTTCCTTTATTTAGGTTTCCATTATGGTCTGGTCGCTTCATGTTTGTGTTTCTTTCCCTTTGGTGTCTTTGATGGGTGAAGTAAGTTAATTGTATTGATTCCTGATCTTTGTTTTACTTCTACTTTTCGTAATTGACAAGTTTAGCAAAGAGAAAGACTTGATCAATTACACTCTGGCTGGGTGGAGTAAACTTTGAGCTACACTCCCTAATGCTATGTTTGACTTCTAAAAAAGTAAATACACTTTTTTCCTTTCTGATGGATAAGAGTAGACTCCTTTTTCAGTTGGACAGGGCTTATAGAAAAGCAAAGTCCTGAAAAGTGTCTCCCTTTGAAAAATGGTAGAAAAATCTGTCAGGTGTTCCCATACCTCTTAATATCACCTTTGGGACTATGCTGAACAGGCCCAGAGATGGTCTTTTACTTGAGGAAAGCGGGTTTGAGAAATCACAAAAAGAAAAGAAAAAGCTGAATCCTGTTTTTAGAATATTTAGTGATAGTTTTAGCTAGTCTTAACCCATTTTGTACCGGAAACCCCAAAACGGGTAGTCTGGCAAACAGTGCTGGCCCAGATCAGACGCAGCAGAACACGGTGTCTGATCAGGGCCTATACTATTTGCAAAAAGTTCAGCTATTTTCCAAATAAATTTTGAACATTACACAACCTGCTACCCTGAAATTTCAAACTGGAACCCTGCCATATATTAGGAGGAAGATTCCATTTGGTACAAAAAGGGTTAATTGCCGAATTTCACTTTACGTAAATTTCAGGCTGAGATGAAGAAGCTGGGTTATGAAGAGGGTAAAGAGGAGTCTCTCGATGCCGAGAGACGGACATTGAGTCAGGATGTACACAGACTACAGGAGAAACTGGAGACTCTAGAAGCTAGGTATAGGAGCCTAAAATTAACTTTTGCTGGATGTATGATATAGTAAACTGGAGACTAGAAGCTAAGTATAGGAGCCTAATATTAGCTTTTGCTAGCTTTATGATATAGTAAACTTTACGAATTCAGCTAGTTTTAATGTAACTCATTACAACAGTCTTAGCCACATTTTCACAACATTCATCAAAATGACACATACATTGGGTTCTTAGTAGACAACTGAGCTCAGCTGTACTGTTTGCTGTGTCTGAATTCAAATTTAAGAGTTTATGAACCCTGTCCCAGTGCAGTCACAAATTTAGTTTGTACTTGTTATCGAGGGGATTCTTACAAGTACCCACAATGTTTGAACAGAGCCCCAGATAAGAGGGAGTATCCAAATATTATTTTTCTTATTCCTACATAAAAACATGTAGATATTCATTAAAAGTGCCTTACTCACAGAGGGGCTTCTAATGTATACCCACAGGGCCTCAACATATGTTTTTATGTAGAAATAAGAAAAATATCAATACTTTTTGAATGAAAAAAAAGCACCTTATCTGCAGTTATGGGACAGTTGTTCAAAGCATTGTTCGCTTAACAAACTTGTTAGTGGTCATATTGTTAACTGTTCAAGTAAGTTCTATATCTAATACAGTGGTATTTTTGCTGAAAAAAATGTGAGCAGCTTTTGCAACTGCAAAAGCTGCTCACATTTTTACAGCAAAAATATTAGCAGTTTCCATATTAACCCTTTTTGTACCAAATTGATCTTCCTCATATAAAGCGCAAGTCTATTTCACAATTTAGGGGTGTCAGTTTGTGTTTTCTTCAAAATTGATTTGGAAATTGGCTGAACTTTTTGCTAACATGGTAAGCCCTGATCAGACCCAGCATTTTGCAGCATCTGATCTGGGCCTGCACTGTTTGCCAGTTACCCCTTAACCAGAATGGGTTAAATGATCAAAGTTTTAACAATAGGTTAACGCCGTTAGTTTTGAACAACTGGCCAATGGAGAAATAAGAAAAATAATACCAAAAAAAATTTTCTCAATGCTCCTCTTGGTGAGCTATGCTGCTGATATCTGTTTGCCTTCTGTTGACAAAAAGTTGAATTATTTCAGATTTCCTCATCTACAGTTTGATTACCGAGACCCTGAGAAAAATTTTGACAGAAGAAAAGTGTCTGGTCTGGTGTGTAAACTAATCAAAGTAAAAGAAGTAAAGAATGCAACAGCACTTGAAGTTGCTGCTGGTGGAAAGGTATTGTAAATATATAAAAATTGTTTTGTTTTGTTTTGTTTTTTACAAAAAAAAATGTCTTGACAAAAATATATATCTGTACATATATATTCAGTTTAACACATGGCCCCCTTCTTGCTGGAAAAAAGGTGTGGTAGACTTCCTAAAAAATCAGGGGAATTGTCTGCCATCTGCTATTCATCATGAACTATCAACTTTGTACCAAGTCTTATTTTCTCTGGAAAAGTATATCTCAAAATACTGTTTGCTTTAGTTGTGATTGACATTAAAAAGATTAAAGTCATCTGGAATTTTAAAGGTTACCATCTTCCGGAGCCAAGTTGGCAAAAAGGAATAACTACAAATCATACAGACAGTGGCAGTTTGCATGTGAAAATTCTACTCAGATATGTGTTTGTCAATGTTTGACATAGCTGTATATGTTTTATTGTATTTATAGCCCCTTGTCCTTCTGTGATTCCATAATTCCGAAATTCCGTTATTCATCGTAACTCAAAAATTGTTTTTGAGTTATTTTCATGAAACTTCACACAAGTGTAAAGCACTATGAGACGATGTGCAGAGCGCATGAACCATAACTCTGGATTGCCTGCTTTTGGAGTTATTGCCCTTTGAACATTGAAAAATGGCAATTTTAAACTTGTTCGCTCCATAACTAAAAAAAAAACCTTTTGAGGTATTTTCATGAAACTTCACACAAATGTAAAGCACTATAAGACAATGTGCAGAGCGCATGAACCATAACTCTGGATTGCCTACTTTTGGAGTTATTGCCCTTTGAACATTGAAAAATGGCACTTTGAATAAACTCAGTACAGTAATAATTCGTGTCCGTTCCAAAAAGTAATGAACTTGGTTTATTAGATAATTCTACAATACCAATTTCAATTAGAGGCTGTAAGCTGAAAACATTTTTTTTCTTGTATTTTTTTCGCGCCTGCTATTAGCATGGTGCGATATAGGCACCCGGTTTTCTGTCCGTCCATTCGTTTGTCTGTCTGTGCGTTTGTCAAGGCGTCAACATTTGCGACCACCATAGCGTTCACCCAAAAGTTTATTTCTCAAGAACTATAAGAGCTTCATTAATGATACTTGGTACAAACTTGTATCTGTGGATGGCAACTTAAATGCAAGCATCCATATTTGACCTTGACCTACATTTCATGGTTCACTGACTTTGTAAAATATTGCGACCACCCTAGCATTCACCCATATGGTCAAGTTTATTTCTCAAGAACTATAAGAGCTTCAGTATTTTTTTTTCCTTATCTGATCCTTTATTTCATTTATAAGAAATATGAAACAAGAGGCCCCATGGCCACTACGCTCACAAGAAAGACCTTCAGTAATGGTATTCGGTACATACCTATTTCGGGATGGCAGCTTAAATGCAAGCATCCATATTTGGCCTTGACCTAATGGTCAAGTTAATTTCTCAAGAACTGTATGAGCTTCATTAATGATATTTTGTACAAACTTGTATCTAGGGATCAGAATTTTAATGCAAGCATCTATATTTGAAATTGACCTACATTTTATGGTTCACTGACTTTATGAAATATTGTTCACACTAATGGTCAAGTTCATTTCAAAAGAACTATAAGAGCTTTATTAATGATACTTGGTACAAACTTGTATCTAGGGATGACAACTTTAATGCAAGCATCCATATTTGACCTTGACCTAAATGTCATGGACCACTAATGAACTAATGCATCAACCCTAGTGGTCAACCTAATGTTTTAGTTCATGTCTCAAGAACTAATGATACTTGGTACAAGCTTGCATCTAAGAATGGCAACTTTTATGGAATCATAGATATTTGACCTTTGTCTAGATTTCATGGCTCGGTGACTTTGCGCCCCCACAGGCGCGACATAGCCTTCGGTGGAATTCTTGTTCTTTTCTGATAGCGCTATAGCGGGGCTATGGTCAGATCCTCTGACAATTCTAGTTTTAACCTGTTTTTGATGCACACAGGGCATTTCTATTTTTCATGCTCATTTAAGGTCAATTTTCAAATGGTTCTACCATTGTGCAGTCTTAAGAAGAGGACACAAGGCAGATATTTTATAAATCAAAAGTTTCATTAAGGGGTATGGATACACCTTCAAGTGAGACAACACTTTAAAAATATTTATCATAGCAACAGATAAGGTTGGTATTTTGCGATAACTGAAGGATAGTTTTTGTTAACCCTTGTACTGCTGAATATTTTAATCTGCCACACCCACTACCGATTATCAACCAATCAGTTTACCTGACACAAATTATTGCAACAAATTCACAGTCTGAATGGCAAACAATGTAGATCCTGATCAGATGGCTTCGTCATAAGGCATATCCGGGCTCAGCAGGACAAGGGTTAATTTCCCATAACAACCTATGTTTTGGGTATTCATTAGAACCATCTCCGCGAGACTGTTCCATTGAATACCCACAACACAGATTTATATGGAGAAATAGCATGAATATGAACTCCAGGGGCCAGTCGTTCAAAGCCTTAACGAGCTTGTTAGTGGTCAAACTTCTGCAAAAATATTAGTGTATTTGACATATTTTATGATCAAAGTTTTAATGATACGTTAACTAATGATGTTGTTAGTTTTTAACAAATGGCCCTTATACTATCATATCTTGCAGTTATACAATGTTGTAGTAGACACGGAACAGACAGGCAAGAAGTTGTTACAACATGGAGAGCTGAGACGTCGCTACACTATTATACCACTGAATAAAATATCAGCTAGAACTATACCAGGGGATGTTGTCCACAGAGCTGAAGGACTGGTAAGACAGCTTCCATTTTAGTAATAAATATAGTGCATTGTTAGCAGTAATACTTGGTTTGCCATTGTTGATTCATTGCATTCAGTTTCCTTTTGGTTTGTTCATTATTCCCAGTTGCTTTTGCAGTTGTAAATGCTAAATACAGTGAACCACAACCACAACTTAAGATGCAGAGGAAAAGTACATCTGAAAATGTTGTCTGTTTATGTCGTCTGCTGAATTTTTATGCCCCCGCATCGTATGATGCCAGGGGCATATAGTTTTTCAGTTTTCCGTACGTGCGTCCGAATGTACGAAAGTGTGTATGTACGTAATCCTGTTAGACTCAGGTTAAGGTTTTTGGTCAGGGTAGAACTTGAGCTCATATTTTTCAAACCATGCAATGGATGTGGTTTATATTTAGTATGATGATAGATATGGGTCCAACGTTTTATCCAGCATTACCCCCACACCTACCCATGGTCTCAAGGTCAAGGTCACGGACTTAGAAATTTTTAATGTTTAAGACCCAGGTTAAGGTATTTGTACCAGGTAGAACTTCAGCTCATATTTTCTAAACCATGCAATGATTTTGGTTCATATTTGGTATGATGATAGATATAGGTTCAAAGTTTTATTCAACAATACCCCCACCCATACCGATGACCTCAAGGTCAAGGTCACATACTTAGAAATTTCTGTTGTTTAAGAACCAGGTTAACCTATTTGTACCACGTAGAATTTGAGCTCATATTTTCCAAACCATGTAATTAATTTGGTTCATGTTTGGTATGATGATAGATATAGGTTCAAAGTTTTATTCAGCAATGTCCCCCACCCATACACATGACCTCAAGGTCAAGGTCACATACTTAGAAAGTTTTAATGTTTAAGACTGAGGTTAAGGTATTTGTACCAGGTACAACCTGAACTTTTATGATTCATTTGGTTCATATTTTGTTTGATGATACATACAGGTCCAGGTTCCATTTGTCATACACCTACCTATGCCTATGACTTCAAGGTCAAGGTCACAGACTTAGAAATTTTTAAAAAATTTTTTTTAAGAGTTCATATTTTGAAAACTATATGATGGGATTGGGTTTATATTTGGTATGATTATAGATACAGGTCCAACAAGACATACAGCTATGCGTGTGACCTCAAGGTCAAGGTAAGGTCAAGGTCACAGCCATAGAAATTTTTAATTTTAAAGTATGTTAAGAGCTTATATTTTCCAAACCATATAATGGATTTGCTTCATATTTGGAAGTATGATAGATAAAGGTAAAAAGTTTCATTCAACAATTATCCTGCCCTTGCCCAGGACCTCAAAGGAGTTTTTATGGTTAAAGTTTTAATAGCTCATATTTTCCAAAATTGATGGATAGGGTTCATATGTGATATGAAAATAGTTATTTATTCAAAGGCTGAATTGGCAATACCCCTACCTATGCCATTGACCTCAAGGACACTGTTCCAGGTGAGTTATGCTGTCCAATGACAGCTGTGGTTGCAACATGACTTTTTTCCGGGGCAGGTGGACCCTGGGTGGGGGCATCTGTGTCGTATTGACAAATTTCTAGTTTTGCATACTTCTAAAAAATATTTTGGCATACAGGCAAACAGTGTGGTCTCAGATCAGACTGCTCCAAGACACAAAGAGGCGATTATAATGAGTACTAACAACATCCTTAAAATGGAAATATTATCCCCTGCAGTATGCCTACAGGCTCCGCCGTTAAAAAACTTTTTTCCTGCTCATAAATTTTAAAATGCCAACAAATGCTGGCATTTAAA
Organism: Lucinisca nassula; assembly: GCA_963580285.1. Taxonomy (NCBI): domain Eukaryota; kingdom Metazoa; phylum Mollusca; class Bivalvia; order Lucinida; family Lucinidae; genus Lucinisca; species Lucinisca nassula. The sequence goes on along the minus strand of OY757014.1, from coordinate 156,077,672 downwards.
AATTTATGAGCAGGATGAATGAATTTCTGTGCTTATGTGAGCAGGAAATTTTTTTGATGTGTTTGTAAAAGAGAATTAAAATTTCATGCTCAGTTGAGTTGAACATGAAAAAAGTTTAATAACCTCGGGGCCTGATCAGGCACTATAATTGCCCCACAGTGGCTTGAATTACCGTGAACACAGTTTCATGGTCCCACATGTTTTTGAGCCATTGGGGTTACACTTTAGTTTCAATTTACAAACACTTTAAGGGGAAGGGATGCACTTTCAGGGTAGGTAACTCCTGCAAAAGTATTTTTGTCTCCCATGTCAATAGGTGTCAACTCTCAAAGGAAAGAATTTGCTCCTGAGGAGCAAATTCTTTCCTTTAAGAGTAGACCCCTTTTTCAGTTGGACAGGGCTTATAGAAGAGCGAACAGGAAGTCCTGAAAGTTGTCTCCCTTTGAAAAATGGCGGAAAAAATGTGCCAGGTGTTCCCATTCCCCTTAAATTTTGTTCCTTACTGTTTTTATAGGTTGGCAGAGATAATGTACACACCGCCCTGTCTCTGATTGGCTATGAACGCCATCTTCAAACTGCCATGGAGTTTGTATTTGGCTCAGCGTTTGTCTGTAAAGACATGACAACAGCCAAGAAAGTGACATTTGACCCAAGTGTTCAGAAAAGATCAGTTACTCTCGGTGGAGATTCCTTTGACCCAGCTGGAACACTAACTGGAGGTTAGTTGAGACTGTGAATTCTTAATGTGCCAATCATTGCTATAACTGATGGCATTTTAATTTATTTTTCAGAGAATGGAACCCTTTTTGTACCAAATGGAATCTTCCTTCTTATATATACACCAGGCATCCATTTCAAAATTTAGGGGTGTCAGGTTGTGATTTCTTAAAAAACTATTTGGAAATTGGCTGGAAATACTCCAAACAGTGTAGGCCCTGATCAGACGCCGCATACTGTGGTGTCTGATCTGGGCCTGCACTGTTTACCAACTACCCCTTTTGGGGTTTCCGGTACAAAATGGGTTAAGGCCTGACATGTGAATCATTGCTAGGAAAGACCAAGATTGATTTTCCCCTAAAAGTATGAAAATGTTGCAAAACTGTCTCCTAAAAGTAAAAAAATAAAATAAATAAATTGTTTGAAATTGTCATTTCATGTATGGGTATGACAGCAAGGAGGTTTTGTTTGTTTGTATTGGAGTTTAATGGCCCAGTTAACACCAGGTCATTTCTGAGCCAGTCAGTTTACCTATCCACACTTTTCCTGGGCAGGCTTATAAGTAAGCGGTTAACCAGTACAGTCCACATGCTTTCGCCAGAAACTGACAACTGCCCTTCTTGAATCAGCGGAAGGGGGAGAATGGCCATAGAAAGGAGGTAATCTATGTTTTTGACTGGAAATAAAGAAAATTGTCCCTAAATTATCCTTGTTAATCCTCATCTGGAGATTTATACACCACAACCTCTTTATAACACTATAAATGGGATGCACAGCAGAAACGGTGTTAGTTAAACAACCGTGTTATATCCAAATAAAAATGTAAAGATTATATAGAAAAATGACCATTTATGGTCATTTTTATGCCCCCGGAATCTAAGATTCTGGGGGGCATATAGTTTTTGGTCTGTCCATCCGTTTGTCTGTTTGTCCGTTTGTCCGTCTGCAAAAACTTTAACGTTGGGCATAACTTTTGAATGGTAAGTGGTACAGCTTTCATACTTCACATGTGCATTCCTTGTCACAAGACCTTTCAAGAGGTACCATAAATTTTGACCTCGTGACCTTCACCTTGCGCTGTCCGGGGGCATTTGTGTTTCACAAACACATCTTGTTCTATATAATCTATACATTTTTAGCTCCACTGGCCGAAGGCCAGCGGGGCTATTGTCATGGCCCTGTGTCCGTCGTGCGTCAGTGCGTCCGTGCGTTAACTTTTTCTTTAAACATCTTCTCCTCCTAAACTACTGGGCCAATTGTAACCAAACTTAACAGGAATGTTCCTTACATGGTCCTCTTCTAAATTCCTTCAAAGAATTTTGTTACACCCAGAACTCTGGTTGCAATGGCAACAAAACCACAAAAAAATTAAAAATCTTTAAAAATCTTCTCCTCCAAAACCACCTGTTGGATTTCATTTTTATTTTGCATGACTGTTCCTTGGGTTGACCTCTTTCAGATTCCTTGAAGAAATTTTGATCCGACAAAAAACATGGCCGCCATGGGCGGGGCTTATTTTCCCTATTTAACATATAGTGTAATGCTAAAACATCTTCTCGTCCTAAACTACTGGGCCAATTGTAAGCAAACTTCACAGGAATGTTCCTTACTTAGTCCTCTTCTAAATTCCTTCAAAGAATTTTGTTACACCCAGAACTCTGGTTGCCATGGCAATAAAACCACACAAAAAAATTAAAAATCTTTAAAAATCTTCTCCTCCAAACCCACCTGTTGGATTTCATTATCCCCTCGCACAACATAGTTGTGAGGGGGGATATAGCATTTGTCCCGTACGTACGTACTTTTGTCATCGATCTAGCGCCACGTACGTACATACTTTTGTCATCGCTCTAGCGCCACATACGTACGTACGTACTTTTGTCATCGCTCTAGCGCCTACATTTCTTGACCGATTTTAATATAACTTCACACGAACATTCCGTACGACAATATCTGGAGCAAGATCGACTTTCAAGGTCATGACCTCAAGGTCAAGGTCACTCTGGCTATTTTTTGAAAAACTTTGTCATGGCTATAGCGCCTACATTTCTCCCCCAATTTCAATATAACTTCAAACAAATGATCCTTATAAAAATATCTCGAGCGAGTTTGACTTTCAAGGTCATGAACTCAAGGTCAAGGTCACTGTGGCTATATTTAGGAAAACATTGTCATCACTCTAGCGCTTACATTTCTTCACCAATTATAATATAACTCCACACAAATGATCCTTATAAAAATATCTCGAGCGAGTTCCATTTTCAAGGTCATGGCTTCAAGGTCAAGGTCACAGTGGCTATTTTTAGAAAAACTTTGTCATCGCTCTAGCTCCTACATTTCTTCACTGATTTCAATATAACTTCATACAAATGTTCCTTATGACAATATCTTGAGCGAGTTGGACTTTCAAGGTCATGACCTCAAGGTCAAGGTCACTGTGGCTATTTTTAGAAAAACTTTTTCATCGTTCTAGCGCCTACTTTTCTTCACCAATTTCAATATAACTTCACACAAATGTTCCTTATAAAAATACTTCCAGCGAGTTTGACTTTCCAACTCATGGCCTCAAGGTCAAGGTCACTGTGGCTATTTTTAGAAAAAACTTTGTCATCGCTCTATCGCCTATATTTCTTCACTGATTTCAATATAACTTCACACAAATGTTCCTTATGACAATATCTCAAGAGAGTTCGACTATCAAGTTCAAGGCCTCAAGGTCAAGGTCACTGTGGCTATTTTTTAGAAAAACTTTGTCATCGCTCTAGCGCTTACATTTCTTCACCAATTTCAATATAACTTCATACAAATGTTCCTTATGACAATATCTCTAGCGTTTTCCACTTTCAAGATCAAGGTCACTGTGTCTATTTTTAGAAAAACTTTGTCATCCCTCTAGCGCTTACATTTCTTCATTGATTTCAATATAACTTCACACAAATGTTCCTTATCACAATATCTCACCATTTCGACTTTCAAGGTCAAGGTCACTATGGCTATTTTTAGAAAACTTTGTCATCGCTCTAGCGCCTACATTTCTTCACTGATTTCAATATATTTCACACAAATGTTGCTTATGACAATACCTCGAACGAGTTCAACTTTCAAGGTCAAGGTCACTGTGGCTATTTTTAGAAAAACTTTGTCATTGCTCTAGCGCTTACATTTTTTTCACCAATTTCAATATTACTTCACACAAATGTTCCTTATAACAATATCTCTAGTGAGTTCCACTTTCAAAGTCAAGGTCACTGTGGCTATTTTTAGAAAAACTTTGTTATGGCTCTAGCGCTTACATTTCTTCACCCATTTCAATATAACTTCACACAAATGTTCCTTATGACAATACCTCGAGCGAGTTTGACTTTCAAGGTCAAGGTCACTGTGGCTATTTTTAGAAAAACTTTGTCATTGCTCTAGTGCTTACATTTTTTCACCAATTTCAATATAACTTCACACAAATGTTCCTTATGACAATATCTTAAGCTATTTAGACTTTCAAGGTCAAGGTCACTGTGGCTATTTTTAGAAAAACTTTGTCATCGCTCTAGCACCTACATTTAATGATGGATTGTAATAGAACTTCACACAAATGTTTCTTATGATAATATCTCTACTTACTTCGACTTTCAAGGTCATGACCTCAAAGTCAAGGTCACTGTGGCTATCTTAGAAAAACTTTGTCATCGCTCTACCGCCTACATTTATTAACAGATTTTAATATAACTTCACACAAAAGATGCTTATGATAATATCTTGAGCAAGATCTACTTTCGTGGTCATGGCCTCAAGTCAAGGCCACTATGGCTATTTTTAGAGAAACGTCGTCACTCTAGAATGTACATTTATTGGAGGATTTTTAAACAAACTTTACACAAATGTTGCATATGATAATATCTCAAGCAAGTTGGACTTTTGCCATTTCAGTGTTTTCCACACACAAAGTTGTCTAGTGCGAGGGGATTTGTATAGCATGCGATGCCTTGTTTTTATTTTGCATGAATGTTCCTTGGGTGGACCTCTTTTAGATTCCTTGAAGAAATTTTGATCCGACAAAAAACATGGCCGCCATGGGCGGGGCTTATTTTCACTATTTAACATATAATGTAATGCTAGAAAATCTTCTTCTGCAAAAGTACTTGTGGGATTTCATTGTAATTTGCATGAATTGTCCTTGGGTGGACTGTTGTCAGATTCCTTGAAAAAAATTTGAACTTACAAAAAAAACATGGCCGCCATGGGCGAGGCTTATTTTCACTATATAACATATAGTGTATGCTGAAAATATTTTCTGCAAAAGTTCTTGTTTTATTTCATTGTTATTTGGCATGCATGTTCCTTGGATGGACCTCTGTCAGATTCCTTGATGAAATTTTGATCCGACAAAAAACATGGCTACAGTGGGCGGGGTTTATTTTCACTATATAACATGTAGTGTAATGTTAAAAAAGTCTTCTCTTCTTCAAAAGTTCTTGTTTATTTATTTATTTATTTATTTAAAAGTACCTTCCTGTATCTGAATTAATCTCCTCCAATTTTGCTGACTATCACATATCTATAGAGGTCCACCTACAAATTGTCATGCTAAAATTCAAAACATCAGAAATTTCACTTGCCCATCACACTGGTGATAGAACCGATGTTTTCAACACAAACTCTATTTATACGACTTGATGTTTCAAAATAAATTCAAAATACTGAGGGAGATTGATTTATTAGACCTAATTATACTACAGTGTCAACAGTTCTCCAGATCCCTGAGGGTTAAAATGGCTTAGTTGAAAAGGGAGGCATACCGAATCCGACAGAGGAAAGGAAAAAATAAATAAATAAAGAAATAAAAACTGTTCATTTTTTAGCTCCACTGGCCAAAGACCAGCGGGTCTTATGTTATATGTTATGGCCCTGTGTCTGTTGTGCGTCTGTGCGGTTGTGCATACGTGCGTTAACTTTTTTCTTTAAACATTTCCTCCTTAACTACTTGGTCGATTGTAACCAAACTTCACAGGAATGTTTCTCACATAGTCCTCTTCTGAATTCCTTCAAAGAATTTTGTTACATGCAGAACAAAATGGCATCGAAACCAAAAAAAAATATTTAAAAATCTTCTCCTCCAAAAACGCTCAATGGATTTTATTCCTATTTTGCATGAATGTTCCTTGGGTGGACCTCTGTCAGATTCCTTGAAGAAATTCGGATCAGACAAAAAACATGGCCACCATGGCCATGCCCCACATGACTGCCATTGCCATGCCCCTTGGCTCATTAGCTTTCAAAGACTTATATGGGGAAAAGTTTTAAAAACCTTCTCCTCCAAAACCGCTCAACTTAATGGATTTCATTCTTACTTTGCATGAATGTTCCTTGGGTGGACCTCTGTCAAATTCCTTGAAGCAATTTTGATCAGACAAAAAACATGGCCGCCATGGACATGCCCATTGGCTAATTAGCTTCGATAGACTCATGAAGGGATCTTTTTTTTTTTTTTAGCTCACCTGTCACATAGTGACGAGGTGAGCTTTTGGGATCACTTTTTGTCCGTCGTCCGTCGTGCGTGTGTGCGTCAGTGCGTGTGTGCGTGCGTAAACTTTTTCTTCAAATGACATCTCCTCCTAAACCACTGATTGGATTTTAACCAAACTTCACAGGAATGATCCTTCGGTGATCCCCTTTCAAAGTTGTTCAAATGGTTCCAGTCCATTGCACATCTAGGTCACAGGAGCTAAAAATAGATTTTTAAAATGAAAACTTTAAAAATCTTCTTCTCTGAAACCGCAAGGCCCAGGTCTTTGATATTTGGTATGAAGCTTCATCAAGTTGACCTTTACCAAGATTGTTCAGATTATGGCCCTTGGGCTAGAAATGCCCCCGCCCCGGGGGCCTTTGGGTTTACATAGGCTTATATAGGGAAAATCTTTAAAAATCTTCTATTCTGAAACCACAAGGCCCAGGTCTTTGATATTTGGTGTGAAGCTTCACCTAGTGGACTTCTACCAAGTTTGTTCAAATTATAGCCCTGGGGCAAAAAATGCCCCCGCCCCGGGGGCCTTTGGTTTTACATAGGCTTATACAGGGAAAATCTTTAAAAATCTTCTTCTCTGAAACCACAAGGCTCAGATCTTTGATATTTGGTGTGAAGCTTCATCTAGTGGACCTCTACCAAGATTGTTCAAATTATAGCCCTAGGGCCAAAACTGCCCGGCCCCGTTGGCCTTTGGGTTTACATAGGCTTATAAAGGGAAAATCTTTAAAAATTTGCTTCTCTGACATCACAAGGCCCAGGTCTTAGATATTTGGTGCGAAGCTTCACCTAGGGGACCTTTACCAAGATTGATCAAATTATAGCCCTAGGGCCAAAAATGCCCCCGCCCCAGGGGCCATTGGTTTTGCATAGGCTTATACTGGGAAAATCTTTAAAAATCTTCTTCTCTGAAACCACAAGGCCCAGGTCTTCGATATTTGGTATGAAGCTTCATCTAGTGAACCTCTACCAAGATTGTTCAAATTATGGCCCTTGGGCCAGAAATTCCCCCGCCCCGGGAGCCTTTGTGTTTGCATAGGCTTATATAGGGAAAATCTTTAAAAATCTTCTCCTTTAAAACCACAAGGCCCAGGTCTTTGATATTTGGTGTGAAGCTTCACCTAGTGGACCTCTACCAAGATTGTTCAAATTATAGCCCTTGGGCCAAAAATGCCCCCGCCCCGGGGCCCTTTGGTTTTATATAGGCTTATACAGGTAAAATCTTTAAAAATCTTCTTCTCTGAAACCACAAGGCTCAGATCTTTGATATTTGGTGTGAAGCTTCATCTAGTGGACCTCTACCAAGATTGTTCAAATTATAGCCCTGGGGCAAAAAATGCCCCCATCCCCGGGTCCCTTTGGTTTTTCATAGGCTTATATATGGAAAATATTAAAAAATCTTCATCTCTGAACCACAAGGCTCAGGTCTTTGATATTTGGTATGAAGCTTCACCTAGTATAGCCCTTGGGCCAAGAATGAACTAGAGACACTGATTCTCAGGTGAGCGATTCAGGGCCCTCTGGGCCCTCTTGTTTAATCTTCTCCTCCAAAACCGCTAAATGGATTTCGTTCTTAATTTTCGTGAATGTTCCTTGTGTCTACCATTGTCTGATTCATTGAAGAAATTTTGATCAGACAAAAAACATGGCCGCCATGGCCACCATCTTTGGCTCATTAGCTTCCATAGTCCAATAAACGGAAAAACTTCTTCTCTGAAACCATAAAGCCTAAAGCTAAGACATTTACATGTAGTATGTAGCAAAGTTATGTGGTCACCTACTAAGTCCTGCGAACTATGACTCTTGAGTCCAAATTGGCAATGCCCCGGTGCTTAGTAGCTCCCATAGACTAATAATGACAAAATCTTGAAACTTTTCTCCTCTGAAACCATAAGGCCAAGAGCTTAGTATGTAGCAACTTGAAGTATTCAACTGCATAAATCCTGCCAACTATGCCCCTGGGGTCCAAATTGGCCACACCCTGAGGCCCTTAAGCTCCCATAGACTTATACTGGGAAAAACTGACAAAAATCTTCTCTGAAACCATCAGTGCCCAGAACTTAGATATTAAGTATGCAGCAACGTCAGGTGGTCACTCAAATAAATCCTGCCAACAATGCCCCTGGGGTAAAAAATTGGTCACGCCCAGAGGCATATTAGTTCCCATAGACTTATAATAGGAAAAACTTAAAAAAAGTCTTCTTCTCTGAAACCATAAGGCCCAGAGCTTTAGATATTTAGAACGGAGCAATGCCAAATGGTCACTCACATAAATCCTGCCAACCATGGCTCTGGGGTCCAAAAAATATAGAATGGACATTCCTTGGGTGGATCACTTGTTTCTTTTTTACCCATTCCATGTGGGAAAACCCTAAATAGGTACCTTGGCAAACAGTGCTGGCCCAGATCAGACCCCACAGAACACCATGTCTGATCAGGGCCTGCACTATTTGCTAACAGAATTTTCCATCAAAAATAGAAAAAAATAGGCCTGACACCCCTTATATGACAAATGGACTGGTCCAACATATAGCAATAGAAGAGTCCACTAGTATACAATTGGTTAATGTAACAAATATGACAATTGTCTGAAGTTAGCCGGTGGAGCGACAGGCCCTCTTGGGCCCCTTGTTGGGATCCATCTTGAAACCGTGTTATATCCAAACTGTGTTGTAATGAACCGTATTATAATGAAGTTGGGGTGTATACCTTTTCTGTGAGTCCATAGTCCCAGATAAGAGGGGTAGCCACATACTATTTTACTTATTTCTGCACGAACACATACGTTGTTGTCATTCATTAGAAGCGCCTCGCCGAGGCACTTCTAATGAATACCAACCACATACGTTTTCTTGCAGAATAAGAAAGATATCCATTGCCGAGGCACTTCTAATGAATACCAACAACATATGATTTCATGCAGATATAAGAAAGAGATCCGTTGCCGAGGCACTTCTAATGAATACCAACAACATACGTTTTTGTGCAAAAATAAGAAAAATGTCGGTACTTTTCAGATGAAAAAAGCGCCGTTTATGGAGCTATGTGTAGTAATAATAATGACTCAGTATTAAATGAGCAGAGGTAGTGTAGAAGCCTCCGTGGTGTAGTGGATAAGCTACTCACCTCATAAACCAGGAGTCGTGGGTTCGATTCCGGTGTCCCAGTTTATCTTGACCCCTGGGTAGCTTTACCCCCGGGGGTAAAGCTACTCAGGGGTAGCTTTACCCCCGGGGGTAAGGATATCCCGGGATATCTTTACCCCCACCCTGGATATCTTCACCCCCGGGGGTAAAGCTAAACTGGCTAGGATATCTTTACCCCCGGGGGTAAAGCTAAACTGGCCAGGATATCTTTACCCCCACCCCAACTTTTGGGTATAAACTATTTTCTTAATACCCAATTTCTTCTTATATATAAGAGAAGCAAGATAGTGGACTCGATGTTTCACTTTAACATTTTTCATTTCAATCATGACTCAGACTAATAGAACTACCCTTAGTAAGAAATATGACCACATTATAGAGGCAAATGATTATTTAATAACTTCTTTTTGTATATTTTCTTATTCAAAATGTCCCTTCTGACAATCTTTCATAATCTTGCATTATCCCTGTCAGTTGTGAAATGGGTGGTGGTGGTGAGTGGAAAGGCGGGGGTAAAGATATCCCGACTGAGATATCTTTACCCCCGGGGGTAAAGCTAAACTGGCCAGGATATCTTTACCCCCACCCCAACTTTTGGGTATAAACTATTTTCTAAATGCCCAATTTCTTCTTATATGTAAGAGAAGCCAGATAGTGGACTCAATGTTTCACTTGAACATTTTTCGTTTCAATCGTGACTCGGACTAATAGAACTACCCTTAGTAAGAAATATGACCACATTATAGAGGCAAATGATTATGTAATAACTTCTTTTTGTATAGTTTCTTATTCAACATGTCCCTTATGACAATCTTTCATAATCTTGCATTATCCCTGGGTGGTGGTGAGTGGAAAGGCGGGGGTAAAGATACCCTTGCTGGGATATCTTTACCCGCAGGGGTAAAGCTAAACTGGCCAGGATATCTTTACCCCCACCCCAACTTTTGAGTATAAACTATTTTCTAAATGCCCAATTTCTTCTTATATGTAAAAGAAGCCAGATAGTGGACCCAATGTTTCACTTTAACATTTTTCGTTTCAATCATGACTCGGACTAATAGAACTACCCTTAGTAAGAAATATGACCATATTATAGAGGCAAATGATTATTTGAGAAAAATCTTTTTTGTATATTTTCTTATTCAAAATGTTGCTTATGACAATCTTTCATAATCTTGCATTATCCCTGTCAGTCGTGAAATGGGTGGTGGTGGTGAATGGAAAGGCGGGGGTAAAGATATCCCAGCTGAGATATCTGTACCCCCGGGGGTAAAGCTAAACTGGCCAGGATATCTTTACCCCCACCCCAACTTTTGGGTATAAACTATTTTCTAAATGCCCAATTTCTTCTTATATGTAAGAGAAGCAAGATAGTGGACTCAATGTTTCACTTTAACAATTTTCGCTTCAATCGTGACTCGGACTAATAGAACTACCCTTAGTAAGAAATATGACCACATTATAGAGGCAAATGATTATTTAATAACTTCTTTTTGTATAGTTTCTTATTCAACATGTCCCTTATGACAATCTTTCATAATCTTGCATTATCCCTGTCAGTTGTGAAATGGGTGGTGGTGAGTGGAAAGGCGGGGGTAAAGATACCTTTGCTGGGATATCTTTACCCCCGGGGGTAAAGCTAAACTGGCCAGGATATCTTAACCCCCATCCCCACTTTTGGATATAAACTATGTTCTCAATGCACAATTTCTTCTTGTATGTAACTGAAGCAAGATAGTAAACTCGATTTTTCTCTTGAACATGTTTTGTTTCAGTCAGGACACTGATAGAACTACCCTAAGTAAGAAATATGACCATATTATAGAGGCATATGACTGTTTAATAACTTCATTTTGTTTATTTTCTTAGTCAACACCTTGCTTATGACAATCTTTCTTAATCTTGCATTAACCCTATCAGTTGTGAGTGGTGGTGGTTGTGGTGGTGTGTGGCAAGGCGGGGTCGAAGATGTCCCGGCCGGGATATCTTTAACCCCACCCATGAGCAATGGTAGAGATGTGAAATCCTGATTCATGCAAGCTAGCTTGTGGTGATGTTATGTCAACCATAGACCATTGGACATCAGTAGTACCTTCATTGTTGAGAAGTGTGCTTATTTGGGTCTTCCAAAGTCTGGATTTGGGGTGGGGTGGGGTCACACTATCTTCACCCCCACCTATGCGCAATGGTACAATTTGTGAAAAACTGATTAATGCAAGCTATAGGGTATAAGTGTGCTTGTTTGTGTGTTTCAAAATGCTGGAAGGGTGGGGGTCAAGCTACCCCAGCCAGGATATTTTGTGAAAAACTGATTTATGCAAGCTATAGGGTATAAGTGTGCTTGTTTTGGTTTTTCGAAATGCTGGAAGTGTGGGGGTGAAGGTAACCCAGCCAGGATATTTTGCCCCCGGGGGTGAAGGTATCCTGGCCGGGATATCTTTACCCCCACCCATGAGCAATGGTAGAGGTGTAAAATCCTAGCTTGTGGTAATGTTATGTCAACCATAGACCATTTGGCATCAGTAGTACAGTTGAACCTGCGGGGGCGACCACCTGTCTTAAGCGATTTCCTGTCTTGAACGACCGTCATGCAATCCTCCCGAGCGATTTTCAATGTTAAATTACCTGTCCTGAGCGCCCACCTGCCAAACGCGACCAACGACCGCTTAAAACTTGTCCAAATTGTAAAATTTCCCTGCCTTGTGCGACCAAATATGTTTACTGTGACACCGGAAGATCAACCGGTGCGCCAGTACCAATAATTACCTCTCTTCATATTGTCTTTTGAAACCGAAATTATGACACTGATTATGACAAGTGCGAGGATTAAAATGAAATTGTTTGCCAATTATAATTGATACATGCACTGATTGACGCTAATTGGATTGTTTGGTCATAATGCGTGACGTGACTAAGTGTTTGAATAGGCGCGAAAATAATCCGAAGGAATTACGGCCGTCTCGGCAAACTATCATTGCGACTTGTATCGGCGGCTCGGCAAACTACAACCATGATTTGTATCATGTAATCTATTTTTAATTGTTTCATTTTTTAAACAACTTTTTTCCAAAATCTTTTGAATTCATAGTTTTCTCATTATCATTTAAATTATGATGTCATAAATTGCATAGTGTGATTAAAAAAAAAAAAAAAAAAAAAAAAACAGAAAAAAAAACTCTTGATTTATCCTCCCTGCCTTAAGAGACCACCTGTCTTGAGAGACCACTTTTTGTTTTTCCCAAAGGTGGTCTCTCAAGACAGGTTTGACTGTACCTTCCATTGTTGAGAAGTGTGCTTGTCTGGGTTTTCCAAAAGTCTTGATTTTTTGGGGTGGTGGTGGGGGGGGGGGGGGGGGGGGGGGAGTCACCCTATCCCAGCCAGGAAATCTTCATCCCCCACCCATGAGCAATGGTCTAAGATGAGAAAAAAATATTCTTGCAAACTGTATGGTTTAATTATGCTTGTTTTGGTATTTTTTGCTTCACTTACATATAAGAAGAAATTGGGCATTAAGAAATAGTTTATACCCAAAAGTTGGGGTGGGGGTAAAGATATCCTGGCCAGTTTAGCTTTACCCCCGGGGGTAAAGATATCCCAGCCAGGATATCTTTACCCCCGCCTTTCCACTCACCACCACCCATTTCACAACTGACAGGGATAATGCAAGATTATGAAAGATTGTCATAAGGGACATTTGGAATAAGAAACTATACAATTTCTTAAAGTAATTTTTAATTCATAGACTATTTGTTATTTTCCTTGTAGAAATATAATTTAGAAGAATATACAAAAAGAAGTTATTAAATAATCATTTGCCTCTATAATATGGTCATATTTCTTACTAAGGTTAGTTCTATTTGTCCGAGTCAATATTGAAACGAAAAATGTTAAAGTCTACTATCTTGCTTCTCTTACATATAAGAAGAAATTGGGTATTTAGAAAATAGTTTATACCCAAAAGTGGGATGGGGGTAAAGATATCCTGGCCAGTTTAGCTTTTTCCCCGGGGGTAAATATATCTCAGCCGGGATATCTTTACCCCGGCCTTTCCACTCACCACCAACACCCATTTCACAATTGACGAGGATAATGCAAGATTATGAAAGATTGTCATAAGGGACATTTTGAATAAGAAAATTTACAAAAAGAAGTTATTAAATAATCATTGGCCTCTATAATATGTTCATATTTCTTACCAAGGGTTGTTCTATTAGTCCGAGTCACAATTGAAACGAAAATTTTTAAAGTGAAACATCGAGTCCATTATCTCGCTTCTCTTACATATAAGAAGAAATTGGGCATTTAGAAAATAGTTTATACTCAAAAGTTGGGCTGGGGGTAAAGATATCCTGGCCAGTTTAGCTTTACCCCCGGGGGTAAAGATATCCCAGCTGGGATATCTTTACCCCCGCCTTTCCACTCACCACCACCACCCAATTCACAACTGACAGGGATAATGCAAGATTATGAAAGATTGTCAGAAGGGACATTTGAATAAGAAAATATACAAAAAGAAGTTATTAAATAATCATTTGCCTCTATAATGTGGTCATATTTCTTACTAAGGGGAGTCTTTTAGTCTGAGTCATGATTGAAACGAAAAATGTTTAAGTGAAACATCAAGTCCACTATCTTGCTTCTTTTACATATAAGAAGAAATTGGGCATTAAGAAAATAGTTTATACCCAAAAGTTCGGCTGGGGGTAAAGATATCCTGGCCAGTTTAGCTTTACCCCCGGGGGTAAAGATATCCCAGCAGGGAAATCTTTACCCCCGCCTTTGCACTCACCACCACCACCCAATTCACAACTGACAGGGATAATGCAAGATTATGAAAGATTGTCATAAGGGACATTTTGAATAAGAAACTATACAATTTCCTAAAGTAATTTTTAATTCATAGACTATTTGTTATTTTCCCTGTAGAAATATAATTTAGAAGAATATACAAAAAGATGTTATTAAATAATCATTTGCCTCTATAATATGGTCATATTTCTTACTAAGGTTAGTTCTATTTGTCCGAGTCAATATTGAAACGAAAAATGTTAAAGTGAAACATCGAGTCCACATTCTTGCTTCTCTTACATATAAGAAGAAATTGGGCATTTAGAAAATATTTTATACCCCAAAGTTGGGATGGGGGTAAAGATATCCTGGCCAGTTTAGCTTTACCCCCGGGGGTAAAGATATCTCAGTCGGGATATCTTTACCCCCGCCTTTCCACTCACCACCACCACCCATTTCACAATTGACGGGGATAATGCAAGATTATGAAAGATTGTCATAAGGGACATTTTGAATAAGAAAATTTACAAAAAAGAAGTTATTAAATAATCATTTGCCTCTATAATATGTTCATATTTCTTACTAAGGGTAGTTTTATTAGTCCGAGTCATGATTGAAATGAAAAAATGTTGAAGTGAAACATGGAGTCCACTATCTTGCTTCACTTACATATAAGAAGAAATTGGGCATTAAGAAAATAGTTTATACCCAAAAGTTGGGGTGGGGGTAAAGATATCCTAGTCAGTTTAGCTTTACCCCCGGGGGTAAAGATATCCCAGCCGGGATATCTTTACCCCCGGGGGTGAAGATATTCAGGGTGGGGGTAAAGATATCCCAGGATATCTTTACCCCCGGGGGTAAAGCTACCCAGGGGGTAAAGATAAACTGTTACACCGGGCTTCTCCAGACTTTCGGATGAGTCTTTAAACCAAGGTCCCGTCTCCGTATAACCTTAGCTGTTGGTGGGACGTAAAACTCCAACTCACTCACTCTGAAAAGAGGTACTGTAAGCAAACAATCAGACCAAACTGCACATTGATCAGTCCGTTTCAGCCCTTCTTACTTGCACACAACCAATGTGCCTTGACGAAGCTCCATGTAGAAAATTAAGAAGGTTTTACTATGCAGCAGCCAATTGTTGATTACTGAACTGTTTCAGGAGCGAGATCACAGACCAGTTCTATCCTTGAGAAACTTCAAGAACTAACCAGTGTGGAGGAGGAATTGAGAGTGAAGAAAGAGAAACTAGCACAGGTTGAACATGAACTGAGGTCAATACATGCTGTAGCACAGAGGTAAATGAAGAATTTTTTCCACACTTAAGGGGAATGGGAACACCTGGCAGATTTTCCGCCATTTTTCAAAGGAAGACAATTTTCGGGACTTCCTGTTCGCTTTTCTATAAGCTCTGTCCCACTGAAAAAGGGGTCTTCTCTTTTAAAAAGGAAAGAATTTGCTCCTCAGGAGCAAATTCTTTCCTTAAAGAGTTGACCCATATTGACATGGGAGACAAAAATACTTTTGCAGGAGTTGCCTCCGCTGAAGGTGTTCCCATTCTCCTTAAACTGCCAATCAAGACATTTACAGATGTCATTTTTATCGCACCTGCTTTTAGCATGGTGCGATACAGGAGATTAACCATTCAACCATTTGTTTGTTTGGTCATTTGTCAAACCATCAACATTTGCGACTACCCTACATTCGCCCAAATGGCCAAGTTTATACAGGTGGGACATAGCCTTCAGCCTTTCACCAAATTAGGGTGAAAAGGGGTGGTCATTACACATACAGTTGATTCTTGTTATCTCGACCTCGCCTATCTCGACCCTATCACTTATGTCGAACCGATTTCTGAGTCCCGAATATTTCCTCTATATATTTATTGTATTTCAACTTCGCATGTGTCGAACTACTTTTAAGTCGACTCTTCGGCTATCTCGCCCCTCATTTTCAGTCCCTAAATATATTTTTCACTGTTTTTACTACTGCGTATCTCGACCCGAAATTCTTGAGGTAAAGAAGGGGGGGGAAAACGATGCCGCCGGTCTTTCAGTCAAAGAAAATAATTATAGACCTTTACAAAACAGTTCATCAATACTCACAATGTTTTTAATTTTCAAAATTGTCAAGGTGCGTTAAAATTAGCACAAACAATACCTTTACCGCTATTACGAAAATCACGTGCGTGTAATAAAGACTGACACGCGGTGCTCAACCTTTGATTTTAACACCGTCTCGTTTCAATGATTTTCAAGATCTCCGTGATAAAAGGCTCTGATTTGTATTAATGTACAATTAGGTGTGACTGGTTGTTTTTGTACTCATCATTAGTGTCAAAACTGAGTATTGCCCCTTGTCCCGATGCACAAATAAACAGTGTAGATCCTAAAAAGATGGCTCATGACCAGCTTTCTCGGCAGGACCTAAACTGTTAAATCAATACGAGGGACTACCGTATGACGTATAGCACGTACTGGTCAGCATTTCATTCACAAGCGGGGAACCATCACATTTAAGTACATACATGTATCCTTTTTTAGTTTATGTGGATACCCGAATTTGCAGGAATTTAAAAGACAACAAAACACGTGAGAAATCTTTTATAATCGCTATTCTTCAACAAGCTCCATTACAACAAATTTTAAAAACTCAATAGGCTGTGCATGTTAGTGCTATTACTCTAGAATAACCAAGAATACCTAGGCAAATAATGGGCTCCGACATGCATGTGACGTCACACTTTGGTTATCTCGTACTACGGATAACTCGAACTTTTTTATCCGGTCCCGTGAGGTTCGAGATAACGAGCATCGACTGTACTTGATAATGTGATGAATAGCAGAATCTTTCAGTTGTATATTTATTAATGCAGTATACTGGCGATTCCGCATTGACCTTTATATTCATAAAGTATAAAATAAATATTTGTAAAAAAAAATATACATGTGCTTATGTAGTGAATTGCTGGCTTCTTTTGCATTGTTTTACAAAATATTGCTCAGAAATGCAAAATCAGCAGAGAATTAGGTAGTGGTTGCAGAGCATTTCTTTGAGTTCCAGGTTCGTCAAAGTGAAACATTGAATTCCAGGCTCACCAAAGTAAAACATTGAATTCCTTGACTTTCAGGTTCACCAAAGTAAAACATGGAATTCCTTGAATTCCAGGTTCACCAAAGTAAAATATTGAACTCTAGGTTCAAAATAAAACATTGAATTCCTTGAATTCCAAGATCACCCATGAAAAACATGGAATTTCTTGAACTCTAGGTTCACCAAAATAAACCATGGAATTCCTTGAATTGCAGGTTCACCAAAGTTAAACATTGAATTCCAGGCTCACCAAAGTAAAACATTGAATTCCTTGACTTTCAGGTTCACCAAAGTAAAACATGGAATTCCTTGAATTCCAGGTTCACCAAAGTAAAATATTGAACTCTAGGTTCAAAGTAAAACATTGAATTCCTTGAATTCCAAGTTCACCCATGAAAAACATGGAATTTCTTGAACTCTAGGTTCACCAAAATAAACCATGGAATTCCTTGAATTGCAGGTTCACCAAAGTTAAACATTGAATTCCAGGCTCACCAAAGTAAAACATTGAATTCCTTGACTTTCAGGTTCACCAAAGTAAAACATGGAATTCCTTGAATTCCATGTTCACCAAAGGAAAATATTGAACTCTAGGTTCACCAAAGTAAAACATTGAATTCCTTGAATTCCAAGTTCACCAAAGTAAAACAGGGAATTTCAGGGCTTTAGATAATTTATTTTTCAAAAGAGTACAGTACTCGTCTTTTTTTAAAAAAAGGAGTAACGAGAAATTTTAAAGTACTGAAAAATAAACCAAAAAACTTCATTTTGCAGTCTCGACACAATGTTTTTATGGACTAATTTGTGGCCAGGTGTACCGTTTGTTTTCTTATATATACACATATTCAATACTTGTGTCTATTAGAAAACAAGCAGTATGCCTGGCCACAAATCAGACAAAACAAAGCCATATTGAAATCTCTTCTGAGCAGTATGTTGACGGAGAAATCTAACTTTTGGGGTTCAGTTGTCTTGGCGGATAGCCGGACTTCAATGGCTGATTATTGTGGCCAAAGAGTTTCTAAAAATTTAGAATATCAGCTTCACTTTATTGTCCAAGATATGGAGTGAAACTCATATTCTTTAAAACTTTTAAAATTCCTTTTCAAAACCATATTCTCAATTTCATCATATATTGTCCATGGATCCACCCTTCGATCGTGGGACCAATCGTGTTTCCTTACAGGCAATGTTATAATCGGAACCAGTTACTGAATCAAAAATCTGTCCGGATCTTTTTCACAAAAGGTGCGCCTGACCAGCTGAAAAGAACTTGAGGATTGCAGTGCTCCATCTAGGACTTTAGAGCAAAGGGGCGCTAGGCTGGGCAGGGCAGTTTTGCATGAAACATTTGGGTACCATGTTTTGGTTTATGAGATGCCATCAAAATCGTTATGATCAGTTGGCTTTTCACATTGGTGTCCCCATTGGAATTATATACATGTATATGTGCATGCATTTCACAAGTAAGTAGTGTACTGGGTCGAAACAATAGCAACGTTTATTATTTAAAAAACATTTGAACATTTAACTTCTAGGTATCTTTTAATATAGAATTATAATAGTTAAATAAAAAAATAATTTGTTTGATTCATCTGAAAGCGTGTTATTAAAGCAATACAAAAAATAACCGATGACTGAATAAATAATCTGTTCAAGGGAGACTACTCAATAATTATCCATGTCATTTGACGTTTCAGAACTCAGGCTGAACGTGCGTCTTCACTGGTTGCCAATGATCGGCAAAGACTGATCAAAATGCGAAGCTAGTGTTTGCAATATCCCCGCGGCTTTATCAGTCTACGACAGTATTGCAAGTAAACAGTGTGTATACCGAGCTGCGTTGCACAACAGCTTGCAAAGACCGAGATCAACATGCGCAACCAGGGCAACCTTTTTTCTCACCTATCTCTGAGTAGCCCTGCAAAAGGCTCTTGGGGTCAGCGAAGACTGAGCAGTTTGCAATGATGCGCAGGCTACTCCGAGTCTTCACTGCTCGCATGATACTCGAAGACTTAGACCAGCATGCGCAACCACTATGTAAGTCAGAACAACATGTGCAACAACTACGCAAGTCCGTTTGGATAGCCCAGCTTGTAAAATCAGCGATGCGCAGACGGATGCGCGTCGATACTGTTGAGCAATGACCTGCTCATCCAATCAATAAGGCTAATGAAGGCTCGTGCGCATGCGCTGACTGATCCGAGACTTCACTGCTCGCTCGTCTTACAATAGTTCAGATTACTCCGGTTTACGCCCACCTGATTAACGATCGGATCGGCTCTATATGTGATATAATCTTGAAAGGACGGTAACCCCAACCCCAATAAAACTTGATTCCCTTGAAATAATTTATGAATGCATAATTTTCCCGTGTGAGAATTTCCCGCCTTTTATTACACACGTCATTTATTTCACGTGCGTTCCAAATACGCTCTCAAAATATATTAAATGCGTAATGCTAATTTGTTTTTCGTACCTGATACGCAGCAGATTTGAAAAAAAGGAGTATTCTCCCAATTATTTTCGTAATTTACGCGGTACGCAGCCTTATCTAAAGCCCTGGAATTTCTTCAACTCTAGGTTCACCAAAATAAACCATGGAACTCCTTGAATTGCAGGTTCACCAAAGTAAAACATTGAATTTCTTGAACTCTACACCAAAGTAAAACATTGAATTGCAGGTTCACCAAATGCAGGTTCACCAAAGTAAAACATTGAATTGCAGGTTCAACAAAGTAAAACATTGAATTCCAGGTTAACCAAAGTAAAACATTGAATTGCAGGTTCACCAAAGTAAAACATTGAATTCCAGGTTAACCAAAGTGAAACATTGAATTGCAGATTCACCAAAGTAAAACATTGAATTCCAGGTTAACCAAAGTGAAACATTGAATTGCAGATTCACCAAGGTAAAACATCAGTATGACCTGAAGCTTCAAGAAGTAGAACATCTGAAAGACAGGCTAGAACAAGGATCCCATCATCAACAGTTAGAGGAGGTGAACGCTCTCAAAGATTCTATTGGTAAGATTATATTGCTGGGCTGTATACTGTGTAATCTTATATTTTCAAGATATTTAGTTTGCATACCTAGCAGAATTCAGTGTATGCTTGTAAAACAAAGAAAATCAACTGTTGGGTCCTCATGATAGATTTAATGTTGTAGTCATGTTTACTGCATGCATGCATGTGTATAAAGTTTAAGTTTTGGCATACTCTGACAGTGTATTTACAGAATTTTTTTAACTATTTGGATATAATGTTCATTCATCAATACATTGACTAAGTGACTTCAAAATAAAGTACAGTTCAGCCCAGTATGATTATAAAAATCTTATATGGGTGTGAGGGGTGGATGGAAAAATCCTTCCCAAGGGTCACTGTCCGGCATCACAAGGCTTGCCGAGTGATGCCGGACAGTGATCCTGAGGGACAGATTTTTCTATCCACCCCTCACGCCACTATAGGATTCTTTTTCTTGCATACCTTCCATTTCTTACCGTGGATTTTTAATGCTGTAGTCACTTTGGTTACCTACGTCCGCCATATTGTGATGACACCACTGAAATATTTAGTGATGTCACGAACATGCTGTGATGTCAACCTTAAAGATGGCGCATATGAAGTTCTATTCAACCAGTGCATTTATCAAAAACATGAGAATATTCGATTGTGGGTAAAAACACCAGGGTTAGAACAAAATTTCTATCCCAAGCTAAAACTATGGATTTCCATATCTTTTGTGCAAGAATGGACGTTCTGTCCATTGTGATTGGACGATGGCAATGTTAGGATGTCAGTGGGACTGTTCTGATGTTTATAGAAAAACTGTGCAATTGTTTTCTGTATAAATCTTTGCTCTCAGACCTGATTTTTTCATCAGTGGATGGAAAATAATATAAAAGTAATAAAGGTAATTAATTACTTAAACTATACATAGAAATATGAAAAGCATCTGGTCACAAGCAAGGTTTACCTGAACCTCAGTGTTGCTTGATGATATTTATACCCCCGGCATACGAAGTATGCAATGGGGGTATATAGTTTTTGTCTTTTCCGTCTGTCTGTCTGTCTGTCCGTAAACAATTATTTTGTGTCAAAGATATCTCAGGAACTGCTTCACATAGAAACATGAAATTTTGCACACATGATCAGTATGACTACTTGTATTGTGGGAAAGAAAATAAGGGCCAAGGGGTCAGGCCTTTTAGAGTTATTTCCCTTTGTAGTTCTTGCTGTTTAATAGTGTATATTTTTATTTTGTGTCAAAGATTTCTCAATAACTACTGTACATAGAAACTTGAAATTTTGCAAACATGATCAGTATGACTAGTTGTATTGTGGGAAAGAAAATAAGGGCCAAGGGGTCAGGCCTTTTAGAGTTATTTCCCTTTGTAGTTCTTGCTGCTGTTTAATAGTGTATATTTTTATTATTTTGTGTCAAAGATTTCTCAATAACTACTGTACATAGAGACTTAAAATTTGGTAGCAACAACCAGTATGACTACTTGTTATACCCACGGCATACGAAGTATGCAATGGGGGTATATAGTTTTTGTCTTTTCCGTCTGTCTGTCTGTCTGTCCGTAAACAATTATTTTGTGTCAAAGATATCTCAGGAACTGCTTCACATAGAAACTTGAAATTTGGACCCATGATCAGTATGACTACTTGTATTGTGGGAAAGAAAATAAGGGCCAAGGGGTCAGGCCTTTTAGAGTTATTTCCCTTTGTAGTTCTTGCTGTTTAATAGTGTATATTTTTATTTTGTGTCAAAGATTTCTCAATAACTACTGTACATAGAAACTTGAAATTTTGCAAACATGATCAGTATGACTAGTTGTATTGTGGGAAAGAAAATAAGGGCCAAGGGGTCAGGCCTTTTAGAGTTATTTCCCTTTGTAGTTCTTGTTTCAGCTGAGGTGATGGCACTGGCCGGGGGTATACGTGCCCCACTGGGCACTTTTGTCTAGTCAATGAATGTTAAAAAAAGGTAATCATTTCTTAAATATTGCAAATAACAAAGTCTTAGTCAGTGGACATATTCTAAGTGGTTTACCAGTACTCATGTGTAGTCAGTTTCAGCTCTGCTCTGCGTGGAAGCGACATGCAGCCCAATCTATTTCTCAAGTAAGTTTAGCATGAAAACAGTTTTATATTTTCCTTTTTTGGATGGTGATGTTCCTCTTGCACCATCCTATGGCATTTATATTTCACAATTAATTTGATTTGCCAGAGTGTGTATTCATGTAACTGACTTCAACACTCATAATAAATTGTTAACAGCTAAACTTCTTAATCAGGGTTATCGGTACCATAAATTATGCAAAGCCTTTTCAAAATTTTATAGACGTCATTCTGATTTAATTTCAAAATTCAATATTGGACTTAAATTTCTTTTGCAACAAGGTCTATTGGAACCCAAATTTTATGGTGACTTAGTATATAAATTCAGAAAAATATATAACTGCAATGACTTAAGCACCCAATTTCGTAAAATCATTCTTCGATATAAAAAAGATTGGGTACAACATAAATGTAATACGACAGACTGCATGCATGGTAGTTAACCCAATCACGGTTGACAACTTTGCTTCCTTCTTTGGTTGCACGCCGGTGGGTCAGACCTCAGATTCTATGACGGTTCCAGTGTAAAGGCTTACTGAGAATTAGAGTGATCTAATTCAATGTAACGTTGGTTGGTGCCTGATACTCTGTCTCTGGTTGGGCCCATCAGAGTCTAACTGTTGGTTTTCTTTTGCTCCCGCATTTCAGTGGTTTCTTGCTGTCGAGTCCTCGCCGTTGTTTCATCTCTGTGGTTGTTTGATTTTTTATGTTCACAGAGATGTTGCACTGATGTGTTAGGAGGTCTTCACGCGGACTGAACAAATTATTTGTCTAAATCGCGACGGAAGTAAGGGCAAGGATTGTGGCCACGTTAAATTGATTTAAGCCCCCCAGTGGAATTCGTTTCCGCTGACCATTCCAAGGCGGTTCTTCTGTCGCGGTTTATTTTTGTTATGGTTTGTCTTTGGGTGTTTGTGTCGCTTATATTATTTTATTTTGGATAGCCTATTGGCCATTTTGTGGGAAAGTAACTGTTCTTTTGTCTTTCCGCTGTTGATGTTTCCATTGGGGTCTGTTGTTTCATGTTTGTGTTTCTTTCCCTTTGGTGTCTCTGATGGGAGCTGTGGGTTAATTGTAACGACTCCTGATCATTGCCTCCACTTCTATT
>OY757014.1:153351457-153502706 GCA_963580285.1 Lucinisca nassula | reverse complement strand
TAGCTAACTGATTCACAGTTAAACGCCTGTCATCCATCACGGCCCTGTGCACTTGGCTGATGGTTTCCTCAGTTGTTGCCGTTGTGGGTCGTCCACACCAGTCATCATCTTCAATGCTGTCCTTGCCATCTTAAAATTTGCTGCCCACCTTTTCACGGTTGCATACGAAGGAGCATCATCCCCTAATGTAGCAACCATATCGGCATGAATGCCCTTAGGAGCTAACCCATTTTTATGGAGGTACTTGATGACACCACGATGCCAGATTTTGTCCATTTCCTCAAAAACGTGCTAGTATCAATTTTCAAAGTCTAGAATTTCTACGTTATTGCAGGTAAACTTGAACTCATTTGAGTCAAATCAAGTAATAAAGGTTTGGATTCAATGAATACAAAATTTCATGGCTGTTCGATGCCTGCTTCTTGGTCAGGCTCAGAACTTTTCAGCCTACCCTCGTAGTTTAAACGTCTGTGTCAAAATATCGTCGCCTGCGATACTCGCACTACGTTAACATACTTCGTTCTTATTTCTGCTGAAAACATAGTATCTCATGTGTCCTCACCCCACCCATTGGAGCTGGAAGAAATAGATTAAGACTGGACTGCTCAGAGCTGAAACCGACTGAACATTCGAGTTTTCGTAAACCGCGTAGAAGGTCAAAGCCTGCCCAGACATATTGGTGCGAATCTGACCGAGCCTTAAACCCCTGCGGTTTCTTTGGGATGTTAAAAATTTCCACATAATCGGAAACAACGTCTCCGAAATGACCTAAATAGTGTTGACTCGGATATATGTGTGACAGCAGCATGAACAAAAATATATAACATTGCAAAACTCACTTTGCCTACATAAAGTGGGTTTGTGAGGGGTTCAGTACGTGAACTGGATACAGTTTACAAATCAAGTGTGAACAAGAGCAACAATTCTGGCTGCGTTATAGTTCTGAGGTAATCTGTTCCTGATATATCTGAAACATGGATTTAAGTGAGACTGCTTTGTGTGGAATGTCGTCATATAGCATTATGATGATGACGACGACCATAACGGCCACGAGGACGACGATGATGATGAACCGCTATGTTGTAATTTGAAAATCCCGCTTTTCACAGCTCATGTATATGCAGCGACAATCTACGTTTATTATGCAGCAGGAAGGAATAAAGGAGCGAAAGGCACAAGAAAAAAGAAACGGAAAAAAGTCACAGGTGTGGGTAGGAAATAAATAATGGAAGAAAAGTCACAGAAATGGTTTTTATCTTGTTTTTCTTAGAATTGTTGGTGATAATCACAACCATTCATAATGTTAACAAGTCCGAGCAATGAACACCCCTCTAATTCCCATTTTATGAAGAGACTAGAAATGCGTCCAAAGGACACGGATGCCCCCACGTGAAAATATGCCTATGTTCGTATTGATCCATAGAAAGTTATTGACGGTGTTTAAGTTTTGGACCCTTTTTTCCACATTTGACCTCTAAGTATGACATTGACCTTGGCGGTAAGGACCTTGGTTTTGTGTCAGACAGACTGTTTCATGATGCCCAACATTTCTGCCAAGTAATTTCAAAATCCACCCAGAATAAGAAAGTTATTGACTGCGTTTAAGTTTCGGACCCTTTTTGGAACTTTGACCTCTAAGTATGTCCTTGACCTTGGCGGTACTCACCTGGGTCTTGCACGTGACACATCGTCTCATAATAATTAACAATTCTACAAAATAATTTCAAAATCCATCCCAAAATAAGTTATTGACTTCGTTTAAGCCGCCCCCCGCCCATAGGGGCTTGAAGAAATCTATTGGATGCATGATGCTTCCACGCAGAGCTGAATTCGGCCCGCACACTACTACTGGTTAACCGCTTAGAGGATCTAAGCCTGTCCAGGAAGCGCGGTGCGATGCGGACCGTCCATGCTGATAAACCCTATTTGTTTCATTGGGCGACAGGTCTTGAGATGCCATTTCATCTCAATGTCGGGTAAAAGTCCCACAAAATCGGAAGCACCGTCTCCAAAATGAACTTTACAGTGTTGACGGGGACGTTAAACCACAAATCAACCAACCAACTTCGCCTTTTTAAGTTTCGGACGGACGAACGGACTGACGGACAGTGGCAATGCTATATGCCCTTCCACCATTTTTCGAAAGGCGGGGGCATAAAAAGTAGGGCTTACAGGGGGTATTCGTATTTTTTTCATATTTTGCTCCTCTTCGTGAAGCAATCTGATCTGGGTCTACAATGTTTACTGTTTGCCAAAAAAAAAAGTATTTTTAAAAAAGTTTGTAAGAAGATGCAGCAGAGTGAATAAACAGTGATAAATAGGCAACAATTTCCAATTCAGGTTTTCTTGGTATCTTTAGGCCAAAGGGTTTGACACCGGGAAATGTCGGGTTTGCAGGTGTTGACGTTACTTTTATTTACTCATTATATATTTTGAAAATGGATGATTTCTATTTTTTCTATTTGTGACTTTTTTTTAAGTTTTATCTGTGACTTTATTTCCATTAGCCTTTTCCAGTGCCTTTCTTTCCGAACAGCATCGCCAAACCCGACACAAGAAGGGACATTTCCTGTCCGATATTTACGAGGATTAAAACCAGAAAAGAAGACAACAAAATTAAAACAATAAAACAAAATCAGTAAGAACAGAATGAAAGTTAAAACATCATTGAATGTGTGTGCTCACTCATGTATTTGCTTTGGATAAATGCTTTAGCCAAAACAAATGCATCAGGTTTATGAAAAACAAAACAAAAAAAAAAAACAAAAAAAAAAAACAAAAAAACAAACAAACAAACAAAAAACAAGAAGCAGTTTGCATTGTTATATACAGTTTAATGCCTTAGTACAAAGGTAATTGTCTGCGTCGCGTGTTCGAGACGTTCGGAATAATCTTGTCTCCGTATGACCTTAGCTGTTGATGGGACGGAAAACTCAAAATACACAATTGTCGATTGATAGGAAAGAATTATAGCATGACACGTTTGCGGTAATGTGTCAAAACCTCAGCAACGCTCGTTATACACACGATTACGAAACTGACACCTGCTTTATCGACGATAATCATCACTAATCAGCCTGAACACAGCAAGGTCTACATTCGCGATGCGCATTATAGGTAGTTTTTTTTTTTATTTTGTTTATTTTTTTTTTACTGAATTGAGATTGAACGTCCCGTAAACTCTAAAAGGGTCATTTTGGAGACGTTCCTTTCAATGTTGTAGGACTTTTACCCGACAAAGCTCAAGCCCTGCCGCCAAATGAAACCAAAAGGCTAATATGCACTGGACGGTCTGACTCACACCAATTTCCTTGGGCATGCTTAGTAGGACCCATTGTTTCTTCGTGCACCTAGTGAGGACTCCGATCAGACAACCCAAATGTTTAGGCTGATATGTGTCTTTGCTGGATGTAATAAGTGTAGAAAATGCATTGCCAGGACTCTTTTATACTGTCTCCAAATACATAAAAATAAATACAAAAAAAAAAAAAAAATAAAATAAATAAAAAAAAAGAAGAAAATAATAAATATATAAAACTACAAAAGAAAATTTAATTTCGCAAATAATGTTTGATTAAAATAAGATCATTTTTACAAGGTTATTCGATGCACAGGCAAGTTAATATGAGGTAGTAAAAACTGGTCACAGGAAAAAAAATCACGGAAAAAAATTCACAAATAAAAAATATAGAAAAAAAATCCACTAATAAAAGATTGTACATTAATCAATTTTTCTGATGCCATGTTAAAGATGGTTGGTTATTGTCAATTAGTTCAGTGTTTATATAACTTGCTCAAAGGTGTGAATATTGGTCCTGTCTACCTAATTTGTTGCGTATACCCCGGTAAACCCAAACCTATATATAGAAAAATGGGGTTTACGGATTATCCATTACAGTCCTCATTTTTGCTTATAAATATAGATTGTGGGTACCTGTTAGAAGCATCTAACTGAGCCGGTTCGATTCAGCACCCACGATGTATATTTGTGACAGAAATAAAAAAAAATGCGTTCATCCGAAAAGTGCTACTTCTAGCTAAGTTTAATCTCACGGGCGTATCATTACGCAAACACGCCTATACAAATACATTGCCACCTTTATCGCCGAAAAAATAAAAAGTTCAAGATGAAAAATTGTGATATTTTTCTTATTTCTTCTCAAAATATAGATTGTGGGCACTCGTTAGCACCGCCTCATCGAGGCGGTTCTAACGAGTACCCACAATCTATAGAGCAGGAATTAGAAACATAAGGTTTACCCCTGTAAACCCCAGTTTTACTATATAAAAGTGGGGTTCAAGGGGGGTCAAAATGATATAGGCCTGTTTTCGTTATGTAATTGTAATGTCAAGACTCTTAAGTGTCTAAAAAGATGGGAAACTCCGTGGTCAGTCCTCGTTAGTCATTGCCAATATTCTGGATTCGAACTTATCAATAAGAACCTCATATAACACATTACAGTCATTATATGCCTTATTTTCGGTTCAAAAACATAGATTGCACCACCCCATTGAGGCTGTCCTAACAACGACCCATAGTCTATATTTAGGCTAAAATAACAAAGACTGTCAAAAGTTTCCATCTAACTTATGTTATATCTGACATGAAAGATGACATTTTAGCAGTGGCACGGGCTAATACAGAAATGTGAAGACACTAAGGGATCAACAAGGATGGAATACTCCGTTGCCTGTAGTTGTTCGTCGTTGTCAACACTTAATTTTGAATCATGCTTTTCAGTAAGCTACTCACATAACACTAATGAAAACATTATACAAACAAATTTTGTGACTTGTTTTTCCGTGACTGTTTTTCCCAAACTTTTTCCCCCCTGTGACTTTTTTTCCTACATTCGTAAAAAACTACCACTAAACCATTGCGGATGATTCTAACGAGCACCCGCAATCTACATTTGCAGCCGAAATAATGAAAAATATCAAGCTTTTATAAATCAAAGCACTGAAGCACTTGTATCTGAGTCTAGGTTGGAAAATGATCCTGAACGGTAAGTAAACTGTTGACATTACAGTTTTACTTGTTTGATTTAAAGTTTAACGTCCCCGTTAACACTAACTTTTACAGACCTGCATTGTAAGATATTTGTATAGACCCTGATACGATTTCGCGTACGTAAGCAAACACGGTAGACCATGATCAGACATCGCGTTCAACGGCGTCTGATCTGTGTCTACACTGGTTGTCAAACACAACACTTGATTCCAGTCCAAATTCTATAGATAACACTCTGACGCAATACTCTGACCTCAACGCGGCTATTTTCCTATAAATTTGTTAAAACCACGTGGACTTTAGCAAAGAAAACCTAATACCCATTATAACTTTGGGTCGTTTGACAAACAATCGACCGAAAATTGAATTTAATTGTTGAGATTTTGTTTGTTTGATCTGAGGTTTAACGTCCCCGTCAACACTGTAAAGGTCGTTTTGGAGACCTTGCGTCCAATTTTGTGGGACTTTTACCCGACATTGAGATGAAATGACATCTCAAGCCGTGCCACCCAATGAAACCCATAATGTGTCTAAGCATGGAAGGTCCGACTCGCACCGCATTGCCTGGGCAGGCTTAGATTATCTAAGCCGCTTACCAGTACTTGTTTACGGGTCGGTTTCAGCTCTGCTTTGAAGCATCATGCAGCCCATCTATTTCGTCAGGCCTGATGGGCGCGGGCAGGATTAATTTTTGTGATACAAAAGTATTCGCCGGCCTCTATAGCTCAGTCGTACGCACGTCTGACTGCTGATCAGGAGGACGCGGGTTCGATACCTGCTGGGGTCGGCAACATTCTTTCGGTAAGATTGATCATGAAATCTAGCGGATAGCCAACAGGACAGTAACTTTCCCACAAAATTGCTATTTCGAGCGTAGTGCACACGGTTATACATGTATATGGCTAAATATGTGACCCAACTGCGTTTGCTTTAAAATTCTTAGCGTAGCGTATACCTTGCAAAAACCCGTACGACAAGAAACGCACTAAAACGTCAATACGTATAAAAACGTAAAAAGCAGTATACGGTAGCTCGATAATACGCATAACAATCGGTTTCCTACGCCTTAATATATTTGCTACGTTTTATTCTACGTTTTATTACGTTTCAGGTTTTTTTTTTTTGTAGTTATTGCTTGGTATCGCTTCCCTACAAAACGGCGCACAATTAATGTACATGTAGTAAAGCATAGCCCTCACTACGTAGCGGTGAGACTGAGGCTTTACTTCGAACCACGTAACGTAGAGGCATACACGTTTACGAAATTCGCGGATGTATGGCACTAGAGAAGACGAATAAAAACAAGGATTTTTTGTATTTTTCATGAACGTAATGTTTGTGGGGCGACATATATAAAGGGTATTGTGGGGCTTTATATATGTATAATATATACATGCCTCATATCTGGGTTGGTATTGTGGGGCTCTATATATGTTTAATATATATATGCCTCATATCTGGGTTAACATTTTCTTCCACTTAGCTCGGTAAAAAATGTATAGATATAGAAATCAACGATACCTGGCTTGCGTAATGGAACTAAACAAAACACATAAAACGAAGGATTTACATTTTCGTGAACATTATGTTTGTGGGGCGACATATATAAATTGCAATGTGGGGCTTTATATATATATAGTATATATGCCTCATATCTCGGTTAAAATTTTGCGCCACTTATCTCGGTTTAGACACGACCACCCCATATCATGACCAATTTCTATATATATATATATATATATATATATATATATATATATATATATATATATATATATATATATATATATATATATATATATATATATATATATATATATACTAAGAAAGTTGCCAGATACGGGGTGTTTTTCTATATAAAACCTTTTTTGTGGGGTGTGAAAAAATTGCGGGGTGTTCATACCACCCCGCATTTTGTCATGCCCTGCAGTGGATTCAGGATATCGAGTTTACTTTCCCTAGGTTGTTGGCTAGCAACACGGTTTTGTAGCGATTATATATATATGGGGTTTCACGGTAGTCTCCCTTGTGTCGGTTAGCACAAGAGCGTATTTAACTTCAAGATAAGAATATATATCACCTCGTAAACGTACCTGTAGTATATATAACACCCGACAACAAAACTCATTTAGCTGTGGGTGGTATCGATTTCTTGTTCTGACGGCCACATTGCGCAGCAAAAGATAACAGTTTGGAAAATGTTCTCCTTCGAAACGTAATTATGCAGTGCGTTTACAACTTTTGTGGTGGTTTTGAATTTTCGGCATTTTTATACTATTTGACTTGTTTGAGCTGATCATTATTTTGAGTTGGCCGCAAACCGGAGTATTTGGAGAAAAAAATACTTGCCAATCCGTTGCAGAACTTGTCATCCTACCTCAAAATATTACAGTGTCTCCGAAAAATGAAAACAAGAACAGGGAAATAGACCGTTACATCGATCATAATTATTATTTGCTTTAGCCCCTTTTAGTACCCAATGGAATCTTCCTCCTTATATATAGCAGGAGTCCATTTCAAAATTTAGGGGTGACAGGTTGTGTTTTCTTCAAAAAATATTTTGAAAATGACTGAACTTTAAGCAAACTGCGGATGCCTTGATCAGACGCCGCGTTCTGTGATGTCTGATCTGGGCCTGCACTGTTTGCCAGGATAACCGTTTTGGAGTTTCTGGTACAAATGGGTTAAATTTTACTCAAAATAATTACATGTACCCTGCGTTTATTTCGATTTCATATCTGATTATTATCTTTCTTCAATTCTAAAACCACTTAAATCTTTATATGGCCTGTGAGTTTCCTTGTTTGTGCTCTGAAGCGTAGGTTGTGGGTACTAACTGAGGCGGTTCTAACGAGGATAAACATTTGAAATAAGGAAATACATAATGAATGGTCTGAATAATCTAACAATGGTGGTTGTACAGGTATGAACGGTACCATTGTAGTCCATGACAGGGGCAGTTGAGGGGGGGGGGGGGAGGGGGCAAGTTCTGTATCGGAAGTTAAGGTTGTTTTTCTCCAGGCATCCGGTTTTCGCCCACCTTTGATGAAGATTCGGGTAGAAATAGTAAAATAGTCTTGAAAGGACCGTAAAAGCAAGGCTATAGATAAAAATAACGAAGTAAACGTTTTTTTGTTTTTTTTTTTTTTTTTTTGTTTTTGTTGTTTTTTTTTTAATCGAAATGTTAAATTTATGTGCAGGCTCACTCGAACTTTACTAACTATTAAGGGGAATTATAAAAATATACACAACGAACACACGCGTAATATTTAAATACAATGGCAAACTTTAACCACCATTTTGTTTCAGATAAAATCCTGCGATTCCTCACAATGTGTAAAATAATGTTTGTTTTGTTTGATTTGTGGTTTAACGTCCCCGTCAACACTGTATAGGTCATTTTGGAGACGTTGCTTCCAATTTTGTGGGACTTTTACCCGACATTGAGATGAAATGACGTCTCAAGCCCTGTCGCCCAATGAAACCAATAGGGTTTATAAGCATGGACGGTCCGACTCGCACCACTTTACCTGGGCAGGCTTAGATCCTCTAAGCGGTTTGCCAGTACTCATGTGCGGGTCAGTTTCAGCTCTGCGTAGAAGCATCGTGCAGCCCATCTATTTCTTCAAGCCCCGATGGGCGGGGGCCGTGTAAAATAATGTATACCTCTGTAAACTCAGTTTGAGTATATAAAAGTGGGGTTTAAGGGGATCAAAATTTTATAGGCGTGTCTGCATGATGGGCCGTCGGCGTGACATGTCATCCACATTCGCTTTGTACTTAGTTTAAATTGTAAATTGAAATGTACACTTGTCCCCCCCCCCCCCCCACCCTCCTCGCGCCCCTCGGAGCTTGAAGAAATATATGGGCTGCATGATGCTTCCACGCAGAGCTGATTCCGACCCGCGCACGAGTACTGGTGAACCGCCGCTTGGGGGTCTAAGCCTGCCCGGGCAAAGCGTTGCGTACGAGTCGGACCGTCCATGCTTATAAACCCTATTGGTTTCATTGGGCGACAGGGCTTGAAATGTCATTTCATTTCAATGTCGGTAAAAGTCCCACTAAAATTGGAAGCAATGTCTCCAAAATGACCTTTACGGTGTTGACGGGGACGTTTTACCTCAAATCAACAAACAAACAAATCAAAACATGTACACTTATA
Organism: Lucinisca nassula; assembly: GCA_963580285.1. Lineage (NCBI taxonomy): Eukaryota > Metazoa > Mollusca > Bivalvia > Lucinida > Lucinidae > Lucinisca > Lucinisca nassula. Next base: position 153,493,533 of record OY757014.1, on the reverse strand, counting down.
CCAGACCCACATATATACACTTTTATCAGACCCATATATCTATAAGCGGTCTCGAAGACCGAACTATTAGCGTAATGCAACCTACCTTAGGTGGGAGAGCACATTCCCCGCATAATCAAAGCACTCGCAGAACTGTCGGCTGAACTGATGGGGATTTAAAACTTGTCAAAATTTGAACATAATTGTTACATTTCTGTAATTTTGCTCTTAGTAACTGCAAAAGTGACGCCTCACGGTTGAGATCATCGCTTGGAACAAAGAAGGGAAATAACATTTTCACTTGTAAATTCCATCTTCCATTTTAGCTGATGCTTCTAGTTCTAGTATTGACATTCCTAACACATAACTAAGGGATATAAAGCAAACTCTCTCTTACTACACGGACATGTTCTCTCTCATGCTCTCTTTCTCTCTCTCTCTCTCTCTCTCTCTCTCTCTCTCTCTCTCTCTCTCTCTCTCTCTTGTAAAGATAACAAATCCTGCATAGTTCAAAAACGTTTTTCTGGTGAAATATTGAGATACTTTCCTTTTACTCTAACAAAAGTTGTAGGTGCTGGACCTGCTTGTATGAGCCGCCTTACTGAGTACTCACAATTAACAATTGGTAGAAATAGAAAATATATCCTCTTGTACTCAGTATACAGTAGGATAATACTGTTTTATGTTCCTAGCATATATTGTGGGTGCTCGCCAAGTTGGAACCATCTCATTGATTACTCACAATACTCAGTATACAGTGGGATAAACAAGGCCATTTGTACGCACTCGTTTACGTTCTCTCTCTCTCTCTCTCTCTCTCTCTCTCTCTCTGCGAGAATGTCTAAGCTAGAAACACTGAACGACCGGGAATAATTGCTCGGGATCAGTCGAATGCGGCGGCTGATCAGGTTCTAATATGTTCGCATAAAGTAAAGCTTTAGAAGGGTTCAACGAAATGGGTTCAAGCTCTTGCTAAACTCGGGGACAATCGACCAACCAGTGCGTTAAGTAATTTGACTTCAAATGAAGAAGAAGAAGAGTGTGAGTGAGTGAGTTTTAGTTTTACGTCCCACCAACAGCTAAGGTCATACGGAGACGAGACCTCGGTTTAAAGACTCATCCGAAAGTCTGGAGAAGCCCGGGATCGATCCTGCGATCCCTGGTTTACAAGGCGAGTAGCGTAACCACTGCACCACGGAGGCTTCTAAGCAGAAGAAGAAGAAGAAGAAGAAGAAAAAAAAAAGAAAAAAGAAGAAGAAAACACAGCATTTTTTGTAGCATCGCAAACATATGCACTTCTCGGATTTCATGGTAATCTCAGATCATGTCATTGTAACTTATTTGTAGGTAACTGATGGGATAATTGCCATTTGGGAGACGTTATCGCTGCACCTGATCATTACATGTAGCTGAGAACTGCACTACCATCCGATATCAGAAAAGAACCTAAGTATAAGACAACTAATCCATTAATCTCTATCGCACATCCGTATAAAGGAAATCTGTTCTGGATACCAATGCAATCCATAACGACATTCGTAGCTATGATGTTGCATTTCATATCTCTTCAAACGAATCGCTTTAGTTTTATTTTTCTTTTCTGGATATAGACGTTTGCCTCAATGAGGCGGTTCTAACAACTACCCACGCTCAATATTTTTAGAACGAAACGGATACTATTGATACCCATTTTATCGAAAGATTTACCTATATAAAGTGGTGTTTATAAGATAGTTCATCGTATGGGCTTGTAAAGACGATGAGAGCTTTGGGCTTCTTCAGGAAAGTAAAGCTTCATTTTTTTCTACCATAACGAAAGCAGGCTTGTCCAAATATTTTTCCACGCAAAATAAAAATTTTCAGATACAAATTTTCTGATATTTTTCACATTTGTCTAGGGTAACGAATATAATTCATCCATTTGAGACACTGCTGCCCTTTGAGGCCTTTATAAAGCTCTGGTAAATCCAACTTTATCTACATGATGGGGTTATCGACAGAAATACGAGCAATACTGTAGATATCCGTAAACCCCGATATTCCCTATATAATGGTTGTAGGTAGGCGTAAGAATCGCCTCAGTTGGGAACGACCTTATAAATCCCACTTGTGTTTGATTTGGTTTTATGGCCCTTTCAATATATTTCATTTATTGCGTAGCCATCGTTTATCAGAAGTGGGCAAAAACCGGAGTACCCGTAGAAACACCACCTGACCTTCCGTTGACATTTCACGTGACCCGAGTTAGGCTCGAACCGCAGAGTTATGAGACTCCGACATTAGGAGTTATCGCTTTTACCCCAAAGACTATGGGGCCCGTTGTTAACCCCACTTTAAGTACAAGGAGTGTTTGCATGGGAATACCAATATCTTATTTTCCTTATTTTTGGTCTCAAACATAGGATGTGGGTGACTACACCTTAGCGGGCGGGCAAGATTTTTCAAATGCTGTCTCCCTCTCTAATATTAAAGGGTATAATTTCAAATGGCATGCCAATTCATCTGTCCTTTACTGTACGAATTTACGGGAAAGAAATATGAGGTTTCAAACTTTAACTGCCGATCAGGACGTTTGCCGGCGTCAGTTTCAAATATATTTTATTTTCTTTCTTTTTATTACTATTTCTCAGAGAAAATAAGTTTTGACGTTGCATGTGAACAGTCTGTTTGGGCAGCAGGGCTCGAGAAGTCATTTCATCCCAATATCCGGTGAGTCCTGCGAAACTGGAAGAGCGTCTCAAAAAGACCTAACTAGTGTTGGGAGGTTAAAGCTCAACCGAAACAAACAAAACACCATAGAACTGAAATATGTGAAGTTTTCATTTTTATTTTATTTTATGATTATTATTTTTTTTGTGTGTGTGAGGGCGGGGGAGGGGTAGACTAGCTACTTTACGCTTCATCAGCACACCTAAACGACTATGAAATATATAAAATGTATGTACAGTATGACAAAAGCCTGCTCAGGAAGAAGGTGACCTTGTTCCCAGGTTATAAAACTTTTTTATGCTCAACTCAGCTGAGCATGAAACTTGTGGTGCTCATAAAAATTAAAATACTAAGAAGTTGAGCGATTTTCCTTTCTCAGATAGCAGAGAATGACATGTGTCCTGCTCACAAATTTTAAAATGCCAACATTGTTGGCATTTTAAAAGTTGGCATTTTAAAATTTGTGAGCAGGACCAATTTCATGCTCAGGTGAGATAAAAAAAATATAACCTCGGATCCTGGATAGTGTTGTCTAGGCTATTGATATCCAAAAAGAAACAAACATGCCATGTCGTCCAATCTAAACTTGCATTAACATTTTACGAGACTTTAAACCGAGGTCCAGTCTCCGTATGATCTTAGATGTTTTTGGACATAAACCCCACACATGACATGACTTAGAAGAACAAAGCCTTCCCAGGCTTTCCTTTATGCACATGTTCATTGCATGTCTGAACTGTGTTACAAGTTTCAGTGTCCTGCATCAAATACTGTAGGTGGAGTTGATGGGACACGAACAGCACAATATATTTAACATCCTGATATGGCCAAAATAATTGTCGTCTAGGGGACATAATTCAGCAATTATGCGGGGATTAGAATCCTGTTTCTTTTATGCACAAGTTCAATGCATGTCTGAACTGTGTTGCAAGTTCCAATGCCCTGCATCAAATACTGTAGGAGGAGTTGCGGAGACACGAACTTTACTATTTAACCTCCCAGTCTACAAAATGATTAAGTTTTTCAAGGGAACATAATTCTAAAAGAAGGGGCTGGATCGGGATCCTGTTTCCTTTATGCACATGTCCAATGTGTCTTAAAAGTGTTGCAAGTTTCAATGCCCTGCATCAAATACTGTAGGAGTTGCGGAGGCAGGAATATTACTACAAAATGTGACGTACCGACGTACGTACGTATATAATACGGACAAGGGCAAACCTATATGCCCCTCCCCACTTTGTGATTGGGGTATAAAAATGGTGAAATTGAAACACCCCGTATCTTATATAAATTGTAGATCCACCGTTTCAGGATGATATAAAGCAAAAGTAGTTGACTGGTTTAAGACTTTAACTAAAATATCCAATTCTTCTCACCTCACATTTTATATTCACATGCATCGTTATGTAAGGGTTGATTTTAGTCATCCCGTATCAATTCAAAACACATATTTTTAGTAAAAAGAAAAATAAGAGTTGACTGCCTTCTCCTTTTTTATACGTAGATTAATATCTGTTTTATAATATATTTTACGAAGATCGCGTATGAGAAGGTGATGGTGAAAAATGTTACCACATACGAATATCAACCGCGGCACACAATCGGGATATAACTATCAACCAGGAAATTTTTTTTATTCAAAAACGAACTATACTGACTTTAATAAACCACGACAGAAGAACCTCCCAGGAAACCCTTTAGGGGACAAAATGATTCGGACACATTGCAGTTTTGATATTCGACCATAAAGCGATAGTTCAACCCTATAATGCGTATGAACGAAGAAATCCACACTTAAACCCCGAGAAAACACCGATTTTCAATGTTTATTGTTTAGAAAGCCCCGAGGAACCAAAGACCATGATTAAAGATATTATCTTGTACAAACAAGCTAATAAGTTGTGTTCACAAAATATAATGCTGTCCGCACAAGATCTTGTGCGCTCGAGATATTAAGTTGTGCGTAGAAGATATTATCTTGTTCGCACATCGCATGTCCCTTCTAGGCATTAGTATCCATACAACTTCTACCCGCATGATATTTCAGTCTGGTAAGAGACGTAAAAGCTCGCACATATGTCTGCTAACTTCGGAACAGAACTGCAGTTAAACAATGAAAAGAAAAAAAAACATGTGTTCTGTGTTCTTATGCATTTAATTAGTAATACCTTAGTCTATAAATAGGTTAATTGGATTTCTTTCAAATCAGTAATAGTAACTTGGTCTATGCTTATAATAATTTTGGGTCAATGTTTATTTTAACCTGAAAAATATGTTGCTTTAAGCAATTAGTGTATATCTTGATCAAATGCCGCGTTCTGTGGCGTCTGGTCTTGGTCTACATTTTTTGCCAAGCCAAACCTTTGATTCCAATATAACAATCTTACGCAACACTCTGATCCCTCTGCGAATATTTTCGATAAAATAGTTATCCCAGACAAGACTGTGATAACCACGTGCACTTTAGCACGGAAAAGCTTTTCGGCTTAGCAACTTAGGGTCGATTGACAATCCAATCGACCTAAAACAAGCCGTGTTATGTGTTCCACTATGACGTCAGATGGCTGCGAGTTATCTGTAAGTTATCTGTAAGAGAGTTATCTGTAAAATCTGGACTGGAATCATGTGTTTGGTTTGGCAAACAGTGTAGACCAGATCAGACGTCACATAATGTGGCGTCTGATCAGGGTCTACACTTCTGCATTAAGAACAAGAACCGAAGGGTATACCGAAAAAGTCCAAGTCCACGGCCATTTTACACAACCAGCGCTCTGAGTCAATCGGTCAAACAGTGCTGCCAATGCTTTGATTTCTTTACCCTCAAATCCGCCCACCTGTGAGATTCACGAGTGCACTCTTCCATCTATGAAGTTGGATGGGTACGCCCATTTTATGGTACGCAATATATATCCCGATTAGATTGCTCAGATCCATCACGTCAGGATTTACACTGTTTGCATAAGTATCTGTACCGGGTTTCAGGGTTGTAAGGGATTACTTTTTTTTTTTTTTTTTTTGGTTTGGGTTTTACGGCCCTTTCAAGATTATTTCACTCATATCGAGCCGATCGTTAATCAGAGATGGGCGAAAACCGGAGTACCCGGAGAAAAACCACCTGACCTTCCGTTGCAGAACTTGGCGTCTCACACGTGGCCCGAGCGAGGCTCGAACCTACGGCGGTGAGAGACCTAATGACTAAGAGTCAGCGCTCTTACCACTAGGCCACGGAGGCCCGTAGGGAATACCTTTCTTGCTGTTCCGAGAGGCAAGATATAACATGGACTGGAATCAAAACGGATAATTTAAAACGGAAGATTGTATATTCTGTGTAGGAATATTGTCATCGATTTCAAACAACCATAGACATACCGTCATCTATTTCAAAAACTGAAATTTAATTTTTAGACCATTCCAAAATGAAATACCAGGACTGTACTAACTGCAATCAAAACAATCATTAATAAATAGAAGTGAGTGAGTGTTTGAGTTTTACGTCCCACCAACAGCTAAGGTCATACGGAGACGGGACCTCGGGTTTTGAACACTCATTCGAAAGTCTGGAGAAGCCCGGGATGGATCCTGCGATCCCTGGTTTACAAGGCGAGTAGCGCAACCACTGCACCACGGAGGCTTCTATTAAATAGAAGTGAAGGCAGTGATCAGGAATCGATGCAATTAACCCACAGAAAAAAAAAAAAAAAAACATGAAATAACTAGACCCTAATGGAAACACCAATAGCGGAAAGCCAAAAGGACAGTCACTTTCCCACAAAATAGCCAATTGGCTAACCAAATTAAGAAAAAAAAAATACATGCAAAACACACACTCAAAGACAAACCATAACAAAAAGTAAACCGCGACACAAGAACCGCATGGGAACGGTCAGTGAACAGAATGCCACTGCGGGGCTTAAATGCCGCAATCCTCGCCCTTACTTCTGTCATGGTTTATGCTTTGGTCACAATCCCTTCCGATTAGGCTTAGGATGTACACCCGGCATGATTTTTAGCCATTTTGGCCTGGTCCCCGGCCGGACTCCAGACATGGCCGACCGGTGGCGGGGCTCTCAGGCAGCATCGGAGAGGTGCTCGAAGAGTTTTAACTCGAAGTTAAAATTTCTCCGGTGTCCCGTACATTTTCATAATTGGCCACATATCCTTCACACATCGTTTAAGTATCGTCCGATATCCGGTCGGGAATCGAGGGGTAATCGGCCGGTGTATGTAGCCTCAGAGGAGAAATTTTTGAGACCGGACATGGGCCGATATCCGGCCGATGTCTGTTTACACATTGGAAAGTAACCCATCGATGTCGGATCGGCTTGAACCGGTGTGGACCAGATATGTTACAAACATCGTCCGGTCACCGGCCGGCTAGAACCGGACATCGGGCGGAATATATAAACCCCATCAGTCGCCGATTACATCATTATAGCGCGTTTCCATCACACCGCCCGGCAATCGCCCGACATTCGGCAAGGCCTGGTACATATGTACAAGCATCGTTCGTTGTCCGTAGGATACTCGGGCGATATTCGTACGATGTCCGGTGAATAGGCCGGTTATCACTCGGACATCATAGGATAATCTGCCGATTAGTATTAGATGTTCGGTCGGTATTCACCGCCTCGCCGGCCCCCAAAAGATTTCTCTTTGGAAACAGATGCCGCACGATTACGAGGCGGTTTTCGGACAAATTTTTTGACCGGTGTTGTCCGATGTCGGAAAAAAAAATGCCAAAACCAGCGGTGTACTCACGATTACCCCTATCCCCGGATACCGGCCGATCTTTGTAACCACAGCATTAGTCAAATACAGCACAGAACAACTGAAATATTAACCAACGGACGAACTCCGGTTGGCCGGCTGTGAACAAGGGCAATCAGCTATCCAAAACCAAAACGACACCAGCGACATACACATGTCGATGAAGTATAAGAACAAAACAGACGCACCGCGGGGCCTTAAATCGATTTTACGAGCCCGCAATGCGATTTAACAATCCGCATAAATGCCACCTAACGCATCAGTGTAACATCTCCGAGAACAACCACAGAGATGAAACAACGTTGAGTACTCAACAGCAAGAAGAAACTGAAATGCTGGAGCAAAAGAAAAACTACATTTTGACTCCGATGGGCCCGACCAGAGACAGAGCATCAGGCACCAACAAGCATTACATAAATTTAAATTCTCTAAAATCTTAAGCTAGAAACACTGTAAGACCAGGGTGGGAACTATTCTCGCAAAAGCTGGGATCAGTCGCAATCGAATACGGCGGTTCATCAGAATCAACTCTGATCGAATTAAGGGTTCAGCGAATTGGGTTCAAGCTTAGGATCCCTTTTCAAGCCTAAACGCAGGGACAATCGACCATCCAGTGCGTTTAGTAATTTGACTTCAAAAGCGGGTGAAGAAGAAGAAGAAGAAGAAGAAGAAGAAGAAGAAGAAGAAGCACGTTGTGCACTCAATGTTTAAGCCTAATGCTTATAAACGTCGAGAATCTGGACTGAAGAATCGGCCCCGCCCATAGGGGTGCGAACAAGTATATGGGCTGCATGATGCTTCAACCTAGAGCTGAAACCGACCCGCACACGAGTTGTGGTAAACTGCTTAGAGGATCTAAGCCTACCCAGGCAAAGCGGTGCGAATCGGCCCGTCCATGCTTATTAACCCTATTGGTTTCATTGGGCAGCAGGGCTTGAGATGTCATTTCATCTCAATGTCAGGTAAAAATCCCACAAAATGGGGAGCAACGTCTCCAAAATGACCTTTATAGTGTTGACCGAGACGTTAAACCTCTAATCAAACAAAACAAATCAAACAGACTGAAGAAAAATAACCGTAGAATTACGATGCAGTCTATCATAAATATTTTTTGTTGTCTCACAAACATACATGTACTTCTCGAATTTTGCGGTATTTTGGACAAAGTTCGGAATGCTACTCTCAGGTCATTATTATTTATACATGTAACATATTTGCAGGTTGGAAGGGGGTCAGATTACGGTAAACGTAGATTAATTGCCATTTGGGAGATGTTATCGCTGCGTGAAAACTACATAACCGACAAATATCAGATGTCTAATCAAATCTGAATAGAAGCAAATTTACAGATGCAAACCACTACTGTAATATTGTATTTCATATCTCTTCAAATAATTTGTTTCATTTTCTTTCTTTTTTCTTTTTTTTCTTTTCTAGATATAGACTTTAGGTGTGCCTTTGTTCATGTACATGTACCGCCTCGTTGAGGCGGTTCTAATGACTACCCACGCACTAAATATTAAGACGGAAATCATTGTACTCATTAAAACAGACATTTCCCTATAGAAGGTGGACTTACAAGAATGCTCATTATATGGACTTGTAAACATGATGAAAGTTTTGGTCGGGTTCGATCCCGGGCCGCGACATACCAAAGTCGTTAAAAATGGTACTAGCTGCTCCTCGCTTAGCACTCAGATTTACGGGGTAGAGCTAGGACTGGTCGACCCAGTGTCAGGATAATGTGACTGGGTGTGGTATCATGTAATGTGTCTGGGACATGATACTTCAGTGAGGCAGCACTATAAAAGTGAGCATTGAGCTTCCTGTCGCAACCAGACACCGTCGTGATATGACTGAAAAATTGTTGAAAGCGACGTTAAACCCGAATTCACACACACACACATGAAAGTTTTTGTCTTCAAAACACGTCTATTCAAATACATTGTTGGTTGTTTGTTTGATTTGAGGTTTAACGTCCCCGTCAACACAGTATAGGTCATTTTGGAGACGTTGCTTCCAATTTTGTGCGCCATTTATCCGACATTGAGATGAAATGATATCTCAAGTCCTGTCGCACAATGAAACCAGTAGGGTTTAAAAGCATGGGCAGACCGACTCACACCGCCTTGCCTGGGCAGGCTTAGATCGCCAAAGCGGTTTACCAGTACTCGTGTGCGGTCGGTTTCAGCTCTGCGAGGAAGCATCATGGCACCTTTCTATTTCTTCAAGCCCCGATGGGCGGGGGCCTTCAAATATATTGAGATTTTAATACCAAATCTTAAAATTTCCAAATACAAAATTCTGATATTTTTCACATTTGTGCTAAAACAGACATTGTGGGTACTCTTTAGAACTGCCGTGCCAAGGCGGTTCCAATGAGTACCAATATTCTATGTTTTGAGCGCAAATAAGAAAAATAATGTACACTACATAAAAGTGGGGTTTAAGGGGCCCAACATTATATAGGCTTGTTTGGGATGAATGTCATTTTTCAGGCGAAAAGTCGTGACGTTTTAATGTTTCTGAGGGTTACGAGCATATCATTAATTTCAGACACTGTTACCCTTTTAAGGCTCTGAAAAAGACACACATCTAGCCACGGACCTAATTTACATTTACTTGGTCCCAGATCTAGCGAAAAATTGTGATTAGTGTCTTAGTTTAATTAACTGACAGCCACAGTTACTATTTTGAGCAGAAATGTGGAAATACCTGGTAAACACAATCTTTTCTGTTGAAAGTGAGGTTTACTTGGTTTACCCACAGTCTGTGACTCGGAGCAATAGCACAGTCAACACTGTAGATCTTTGTAAGCCACGCTATTCCCTGTATAATGGTTATTATTCGTTAGAATCGCTTGTTATGAACGGTCTTGTAATCCTCACTTTTTGCGTTGGTTTTACGGCCCGTTCAAGATATTTTCACTTATTTCGAGCTGATTGTTAATCAGAAGTGGGTGAAAACGGTAGTACCCGGAGAAACACCACCTGACCTTCCGTTGCAGAACTTCGCATTTCCACCCGAGTAGGCTCGAACCACAGCGGTGAGAGACTTCATGATTAAGAGTCAGCGCTCTTAACAAATAGGCCATGGAGGCCCGTTGTAAACTCCACTTTAAATACAAAGAGGGTTACGTAGGAAAACCTTATTTTCCTGATTAGAATATGAATATTTCAAACGAGCACCCATATACTTGTTACATTTTACTCACTGAGTTTGTTGTGTATTATTTATTTTTATTTTTTCACCATGTAAGAGCCACCGAATTTTTTTCTCTTTAGTGGCGGGTTGTACGCCCCACCTTTCTGGTTTAAGGCGAAGGCGTATTCAAAGATGTAAATGCAAGTTCTTTTGCACCATCAGTTTGGTGGATATAGATTGTCATGTCGATTTTACTTTCTACATACAATGATTTGTATGCGTCATTTATTACATAAATGACATACTAACGAAAATATAATGAAACTACCCAATGTACTTGTAAACCTCAACGCAAGGCACACATCTGTCATAACGTTTGTTTGATTTGAGGTTTAACGTTCCCTTCAAAACTGTAAAGGTCATTTTGGAGACGTTGCTTCCAATTGTGTGGGACTTTTACCCGACATTGAGATGAAATGACATCTCAAGCCCTGTCGCCCAATGAAACCAATAGGGTTTATTAGCATGGACGGTCCCGCCTCGCACCGCGGTTCCTTGGCAGGCTTAGATCCTCTAAGCGGTTTACCAGTACTAGTGTGCAGGCCGGATCGATTCAGCTCTGCATGGAAGCATCATGCAGCCCATATAATTCTTCAAGCCCCTGTGGGCGGGGGCCGACATCTGTCATAACGTCACAGTGGATAATGACTTAATCATTAGGACTCTCGCCGCTGTGGTTCGAGCTTGGCTCGGGTCACATGTTAGACGCCAAGTTCTGCAACCGAAGGTAATGTGGAGTTTTTTCTCCTGGAACTCGGTTTTTCGCCCACCTCTGAGTAACGATCGGCTCGATGTAAGTTACATTATCTTGAAAGGGCCGTAAAACAAAAACAATAATAATATTAAACAAACAAACAATAACAAAGAAAATAACGCCACTGATAAAGTGATAAATGGGGGACCAAATGGCTTTGTTTTTTGGCAAATTTTGAACCAATAATAATAATGAAAAAAAAAAAAAAAAAAAAAAGAATCAGTATATATTTTGTATAAGTGTATAAGTTGTAGCAGTCTGTAGTAGCTGTATGTTCACCGACGTAGGTCTTGTGTACAGAATTAAAGGAAATGCATAGAAAACGTAGAAATTGTAGTTTTTATGAACCAAAAGCTCAGCATGATAACAGGACCGTGTAATGGACACCCCTTTATATCTCATTCTGTAGTGAAAATTAAGGTGTTTATAGGTATATACATTATGTTTCTTTATCATAAGTTGTGGATACTCGTTATAATCCTACCCCCGCCCATCGGGGCTTGAAGAAATAGATGGGCTGCATGATGCTTCCACGCAGAGCTGAAACCGGCAACACATGAGTACTGGTAAACAGCCTAGAGGATCTAAGCATGCCAAGGCAAAGCGGTGCGAGTCGGACCGTCCATCTTTTTAAACTCTATTGGTTTCATTGTGCGACAGGGCTTGAGATGTAATTTCATCTCAATGTCGGGTAAAAGTCCCACAAAACGATAACACATCCGTGTGCTATATTGCATTTTCAAATCTCGAAAAGGCAATTTTTTCTGATGAAAATTTGTGACATTTTTCTTATTTATACTCCAAACATAGGTTTTGGGTGCTTGTTAGAACCGCCCCATCGAGCCTGTTCTAACGAGTACCCACAACCTGTCTTGGAGCAGAAATAAGGAAAATAATGTTTAAACCCGTAAACCCCCGTTTTCTCTATATGAAGTGGGGTTGGGGGGGGGGGGGGCGTCTTTATGTCACGGACTTGTTCAAGTGATGAACGTCTCAAAAATGACGTGTACAGTGTTGACGGGGACGTTAAACCTCAAATCAGACAAACAAAAACTCGTTATAATCGCCGTACGAGCAACCACAACATATGTTTGGAATATAAGAAGAAGAAGAATATCACACATTTTCGTTAGAAATGTAACTATTTTTGGAGATAGCAAAGAACTCGCTGTGTCAAAGGGTGGATGCCATATACAAATGACATTGCGGGGCTTTATATATGCAATATATGCGCCTGATATTTCGGTTAAAATACCACTTAACTAGGTTTCATATCGACACCTCATATCTTGTAAATACATGTATATATTCGATGACGCATTCCTCATTTTTTAATTTGATGGGAAGAGTTTTATTTCTGACTTTGACATTTTTGAGCTTGCAACCTGTTTGATGGAACCAGTTGCTAAATATAATAGAAGGACCAATTTTATTCCAGTTTTGCTATCATTCACCTTTAATGCAATCCACTAATTATGAAAAAAAAAAAAAAAAAAAAACAATCGTCCCTTATATTTTCCGTGGATATTTTTAATGTTAGAATAATGTATAGGTCTATTCAGATCATAACTGTAAAATCACGATATTGTCATATTTTATTGTCGTTGTTGTTGTTGATGGACTAGATAACAGTCCAACAACTTTTGCTCGTTAATTTCTCTAAACTCGTGGATTTACAAAAGATATAAAATACGGGGTGTATACCTAAGTCTGTATAGCACTTCAAATTCGTACAATTAAATATCAGATAGTTTAATTTGAGGTTTAACGTCCCCGTCAACACTGTAAAGGTCATTTTGGAGACGTTGCTTCCAATTTTGTGGGACTTTTACCCGACATTGAGATGAAATGACATATCAAGCCCTGTCGCCCAATGAAACCAATAGGGTTTATAAGCATGGACGGTCCGCCTCGCACCGCGGTTCCTGGACAGGCTTAGATCCTCCAAGCGGTTTACCAGTACTAGTGTGCGGGCCGGATTCAGCTCTGCGTGGAAGCATCATATTTCTTCAAGCCCCTATGGGCGGGGGCTTAAATATCAGACAGAATAAGGGGTGATATATGGACACCCCGTTTTTCATATAAATTGTGGGTTTACAGATTAGGGTGTTCAGAAGACACCGTGGTGTAGTGGCCACACAAACCAAGGGTCGTGGGGTCTTCAGACAATAATAATAACAATATAATCATAATAATAACAACACAAAAACAGAAGAACCGCCTTGGAACTGTCAGTTAGAAAAAAAAATACTGGGTGAGGGGCTTTGGCACGGAACTAGCTGACCAATAAAATTAACTAATGGTCAATTTTGAGTACGTGTGCAATAAAATCAACTGTGATGCATAAACACTACGCCCATGATTAATTACAGACACGCATTGTAACATGGGTACGCGCAGTTCTGCAAGCAAAAGGATGTATTTATTATTTTGACTTATAACGTATAGGGTGCATTCGGAGGAATGCCACATTTTGTTATATTTCATATAAAAATATTCTTATTTTCAATATATTTTAAGCAAACTGCATTGCACTTATTATGAACAAAAAAAAAACAAAAAAAAAATAAAAAAAACCCTTAATTCGTCACTCATCAATGGTACAGTCTTCACTGTACAAGGTTGCATGTGTAAAAGACTTTATTTATTAGTTTTTTCTCCTGACTGTAAGACTTTGTATGTGCCTGAGCACTATGTCACGCTTCTTAGGATTACGAAAACGCGCCTATTCAAATAATTATATTGACAGTTTAGCCACCAAAAATGAACATTTTCAGATAAAAAAAATCCGATATTTCGTCTCAAAACATAGATTGTGGGTACTCGTTAGAACCGCATCGACGAAGCAGTTCTAAGGAGTATCCACAATCTAAGAAATTAGAAAAAGAATATTTACCCCTGTAAACCTCATTTTTAATATATTAAAAAAATTGGTTAAGGGGGTCAAAATTATATAGGCATGTTCGTGATGGCAGTGCAAATCTATGAAATTGAACTTAAACTTTTCTTTCGTTTTTTTTTTCTCAAGCACCTTCTATTGGCAGGGCGCGACAAAGGAGACCGGTTTTCCGTCCGTTCGTTCGTCCGTTGGACAATCCATCAACATTTGCGCTAACCCAAATGTTCAAGTCCACTTCTCAAAAACTACTATCTCAGACTGAACATAGCCTGTGGTGAAATTCTTGTTATTTTTGTTTTTTATTATTATTTAAAATAATATTGAAGGGCCGTAACGCACCCCTACTCCCACAAAAAAGAACTTAATTAACTTAGGCGAATCTCATTTTCAACCCATTTTGGGTCACTTTTCCGTAAACAAAGTAACTCTGTGGTCTGTTTGTGTGTATATGTTGTATTATGGCCCGGAGACCTACAGTTCCAAATAAAATATATTCTGTTCTATTCTGTAGCAAAATTTAATCATTAAGATCACCTTTAGAACTGTTCGGATATTGTCAGAATCGCCTTACTTATGTTTCTGCAAACTGAAAGACATGCACACCCCCGTATATACATTCTTGGTATAAAAGTGGTAAGAATATTCTTGACCACTCTATGACTGTTCAGTTTTTATGAACTTTTCGGAAAGCAAATGAACGCTTTCCGCAACAATTTAACTACTCTCCTTAAACTAGAAATTTTGGAAGAAATATAAAACTGTAACGCATGAATGACTAGCGGTCCTTTTTGGGTCATTTGCAAACAGTGTGGAACCAGATCAGATGCCGCACAACGCGGCGCCTGATCTCAGTCTACACTCTTTGCTTAACGTACTTACAATTTTGTTAAACTTTCTACACACAAAAAACCCTGACACCCCTATAATTGGAAATGGACCACTCCAAACTTATGGGTACACAATAACTGCTGACATATTGTTTACAATGAAAATTAAGCATTATCAATTTCAATGGCCATACAATTTGCACACTCAATAAAGGCTTTTAACGATTGCTTTTCTCCGATCATAAATCGTCTCCAACCTAAGGAGTTTATGCTGCTTTTCCTAACACTAGCATTGGCTGGTCAAATTATCTATGGTCTAATCTCACCAGTAGTGATCCTCCGCTGGACAGTAGGGTCATTTAACTAACATGCTTATAATTGAGTACCGGGTCTGTAAGACTTTCATTGGTTGAAATGCATTATTTAGTTATTTTTCACGATATTCAATTTCGACCCCCGCCCATCCGGACTTGAAGAAATAGATGGACTGCATGATGCTTCCACGCAGAGCGTTAACTGACTGCACATTAATCCTGGAAAACGGCTTAGAGCATCTAAGCCTGCCCAGGCAAAGCGCGTATAAACCCTATTGGCTTCATTGGGTGACAGGGCTTGAGATGTCTTTCATCTCAACGTACGGTCGGGTGAAATCCCACACAATTGGAAGTAACGTCTTCAAAATGACCTATACAGTGTTGACGGGGACGGTAAACCTCAAATCAAACAAACAAACGATATTCAGTTTTACTCATATCATCTCAAAGTGTAATTATTGTAGGAATGCACATTGCTAATTGTTCAGACATAACGATAACACATCAGTGTGAAATTGAAGAGCTCTCTTTCATTTCTCTAAAATGTTAATATTTCTGAGGGAAATTTGTGATATTTTGCAACACCCCCCCCCCCCCCACGACTGAGATTCTCGGGGGCATATAGTTTTTGCCCTGTCTGTCAGTTTGTCTGTCCGTCACAAAAACTTTAACCGACATAAAAATTGTCCCAGCGGGGGGCATTGGTCGCTTACAGTGACAGCTCTTGTTTTCTTATTTTTTACTCGAAAACATGGGTTGTGCGTGCTCGCTAGAACCGCCTCATTGAGGCGGATATATAACGAGTACCCACAACCTATGTCCTGGAGCCGAAATAAGCAAAATAGTGAATACCCCTATAAATCCCAGTTTGCTCTATGTAATGTGGTGTTTAGAGAGATGAAGCAGATATACCAGGAAGGAATGAAACAGCGTCTATTTTAGCCCACCTGGATATTCAAAACATTTTGGAAGGAATTAAGTACCTTTACTTAATGGCCAAATTATATGACAAAGATATCATTAAAACAAATTAGCCTTACCTTCAATTTATTATTAAGGCATTTTTTCAGTGTATTAAACGATGGTGCGAATAGCATTTAAAAACCGTCACCCTCATTCGATGGGGACTTTAAGGCGTCACTTCTCCTTTAAAGAAGGCAAAAACACCACAAACGTTCTACTCTTCCTTATGTAAAGGTTTTGACAAGTCAACACTTGTAAACTCCGATTTACGTTTCATAAGGGTGTTATCATATCGAAGTGCAGTTTTTTTATGTGGGGGTGGGGGGGGGGGGGGGGGAACAGTTCTTGGCAAGAGACCTACTTTATTCTATAACAAAGTTAGGTTTATAATGTATTTTACGCGAGTTTTCTATGTTGATCTGCGTCAGCACTCATAACAAGAAAAATGCCTAATGGCATTATGGACGGGTTTTTTTTTTCAGTACGGTTAGGATGGTGGTGGCATGGGTGGGGTAGGGTGGGGTGTGCTGGTGTGGGGTAGGGTGGGGTGGGGTGGGATGGGTTAGGAGTCGGGTGGGACGGGGTGAAATTTGTGGTGGGGTGGGGTGTGGGCTAGAATGGGGTGTGGTGGGGTTGTGGGGTAGGGGTGGGCTTGGGTGGGTGGGATGGGGTGAGGTTGGGTAAGGTGGGGAGTGGTGGGATGGGGTGGGGTTGGGGGTGGATTGGGGTTGTTTTGGGATGGGGGTGGGGTGGGGTTGTGGGGTAGGGTATGCTAGGGTAGGGTGGGGTGGGTAGGGTATGTATGTAAAACTAAGTATACAGTACAAATGCAATATCCTAACCCAGTAACAACTTTTTGTGGATGAGGGGGGGGGGGGGGGGTATGATTTGTTTATGTGTTTTAAGAAGAAAAAAAAATAAAGTTAGTTTTTTTTTCTATTTTTAGCTCTGGTGGACACTGATTTTAGCGATTTTGAAAAAGGGTCACCTAATTAACATTTCTGTATGTATGTAAAACTATGTATGCATGTATGTACAGAACAAATGCAATATCCTAACCCAGTAACAATTTTTTGTGGGGGGGGGGGGGGGGGGGGGGGTTGATTTGTTTATGTGTTTTACGAAGGAAAAAAAGAAGTTTTTTTTTCTATTTTTAGCTCTATTTTTAGCTCTAGTGGCCACTGATTTTAGCAATTTTGAAAAAGGGTCACATAATGAACATTTCTGTAAAATAATTTTGAAATCGGGCCATTATCCCAGGAGGAGATGTCGTTTAAAGAAATTGTTGATGGACGACGGTCGTGCTCAGGTGAGCTAAAAAAAGAAGGAAAAAAAAAAAAGAAGGAAAAAAAAAAAAAAAAAAAAAAAAAGAAAAAGAAAATTCCATGCCTGTGCATGCATGTATGTATTATTACTAGCAACTATCAGGGGAGGAAGATAATAATTGTTCATATGTGTTTATGGAGAAGAAAAGAAAAATAAAGAAAAAAAAAGAATGAAAAAAGAAAGGAAAAAAAAGGAAAAAAAAAAAAAGAACAAAAAAAAAAAAAAAAAAAAAAAAAAAAAATGTCTCCACCGAGGTTTGAACTCACGCCCCCCAGATTCATAGTCTACAATAGGATTCGTAGTCCAGCACTCTATCCACTACACTGGCATTTGAAAAAAGGTTAACCAAAAGGTAAACCTGAAAAACACAAGTTTGAAAAATGACAATTTCCGCCAAAATTTTAGTCTTTTGCGCCATTTATGGATAATACATGAAAGCGGTACCTCCACTTATGCATCAGTCCTGATATTAAAACAATCTGCTACAGAATAGATGAAAAATATCACTTTGAAAAAAGGTTAACCAAAAGGTAAACCTGGGACGACGCCCGCCCGCCCGCCCGCCCGCCCGCAGGACGCCCGCCCGCCCGGACATCGCTATTTCAAAGGACGGATTTTTTTTAAAAAAACCCGTCCAAAAATCAATGTATCGTTCACCATGTTCTTTATTAGATTCGGCTGCTGTTGCTTCCGCGCAGAGCTGAAACTGCTGAGAAACGGCTCACGACTAAGCCTGTCCAGAAAAAGTGGTGCGATTCAGACCGCTCTTTAAACCCCAGCGGTTTCTTTGAGTGGTAGGGCTGCTGCTGCTGCTACTCCTACAACTACCACTGCTACTCTAATTTACGTCCCCGCCCATCGAGGCTTGGAGAAATAGATTGGGCTGCACGGTGCTTCCACGTCGAGCTTAAACAGACCGTACTGGTAAACCACAAAGTGGTGGGAGTCGGACCGACAATACATATAAACCATTTTGGTAGCATTTGGTGACAGGGCTTGAGATGTCATTTTATCTATTGACGGGTAAAAGTCCTTCACAATCAGAAGCAACGTCTCCAAAATGACCTAAATACTGTTGACGGGGACGTAAAATCTCAGCACAAACAAACTTTGCTCTTTTCAAAATCGGATCAACAAGGATTTGCCTTGCATGGATCTTTAAGTAATGAACACGGCAGTCTGCTGGGTCACTGGTTTCATATTTTGTGCCATTTATACTAGTTAACGAAAACCGCACTTTTGTACGTATTCGGACTTGGTCCCCGCACATCGGGGCTTCGAGAAATAGATTGGGCTGCATGATGCTTCCACGCAGAGCTGAACCCGACCGCACATGCGTACTGGTAAACCTCTTAGAAGTTCTAAGGCAAAGTTGTGTGAGTCGGACTGTTCCATCAATAAAAACCATGTAGGTTTCACTGGTTGGCAGGGCTTGAGATGTAATTGCATCACAATGTCTGGTTAAAGAACCCCAAAATAGGAAGCAGCCCCTCCAAAATAACCTAAATAGTGTTGTACGGGAACGTTTCGGACTGCGCTATGTGAAAATGTTTTGAGTGTATGCAGCTCAGATCAGCCAGTGCATTCATGTAGTCCGAAAAGGCTTTGCTATGTGTTGTATGGGTACCTGGAGATCTTGATCAGATGGCAACTTCGAAAACCATCTGATCTGGATAATGCACTGTTTTCAAGATAGAGGTTGTCATTTTCCGCAGGATAAGGGTTAGAGGCTATTTTGCCAAGGTGATCCAAGCTATATATATATATTTTTTTCTAGATATTGATGCGAATATTGGGCAACTACTCAAGTCTTACACTTATTGCTCATTTTCCTCCATTTTGTTTTTGTCAAATTTTATTGTATTTAAGTTTCCAATTATATGTATGGACTAGTACCTCAGACTACGTAACCTGGGAAGAGACATGTATTTCTTTTATTATGTTTAGCGAACACGATATTAAGTTGTGCGAACAAGATATTATCTTGTGCCCACAAGATAATATGTTATTCGCACAACTAAATATCATGTGCGCACAGTATACTATCTTGTTCGCACAGTATATTATCTTGTTTACACAACATAGATCTTGTGCGGACAACATAGTATCTTATGCGCCTGATTAAATTGTGCTAACTAAGTTGTGCGAACAAGACAATATCTTGTACGCACGAGATATTATGTTGTCTGCACAAGATCTATGTTGTGCAAACAAGATAATATGCGAACAATTTAATAACTTGTGAGCACAAGATAATATCTTGTGCGATAGTATGTTGTCCACATAAGATATTAAGTTGTGCGAACAAGATAATTTCTTGAACGCACTAGATATTATGTTTTTTTTTTTGCACAAGATCTATGTTGTGAAAACAAGATAATAGGCGAACAAGATAATAACGTGTGATTACAAGATAATATCTTGTGCGAACAAGATAATAAGTTGTGTGCACAATATTTTATGTTGTCCACACAAGATCTATTTTGTGCAAACAAGATTATATCGTGTGCACACAGCATATTTAATAAATTGCTTGTCCCTTCCAGGGTTCCGTATGAGACTGATCGGTTGTTGAACACATACTACAGAAAAAGAGGCATGTGCAATTTGGTTTGGTGTTACTGTACGAGTGTTTACAAATCAACCATTACCTTTATTTCTAAAATACAACTTCAACATTGGATAAACTGGCAGCCTCGAATGCATTCCAAACCAAACCAAACAAGGTATTCATTATCATGTGATCAAACCTTTTAGCAGAAGTTGAAGACTTCAAGAAAGCGCAGTCAATCCATTACGATAATGTACACGTGTGAGCTAGTGCATTCTTTCATTCCTCTAAAAAGGCTACTTTATTTGTTATATGTTTCTTATTACGCCTTAATTGCAACCAGCGGGTCGGTATCTCTGCTGGTGGATGATTCGTTCGTCCCCGATGGTATCATCAGCTCTGTATCAGTTCCTTAGTGCTGAGATTGAATGCGGTGCTGACGTCAGAACTCAAATACTGATTTAAATAACTATATTATTGTTATACTTTTATTTCTTTTTGCTTAATAAAATTCTAATTTTTCTAAAACTAAGACTTGTCAGGTGAGACATGTATCTTAACGGATTTGGTTGCCACTTTTTGTTATATCTTATTTTTTTGCAAGTCTCGCTACTTTGGACATCTCCTTCCTGATGCCCCGGACTTCGTGGAGTGTGGGCCATGTTTGCTGATGTTGGCTCGGTGGGGGACGCCTATATGTCCTAGGGTAGGCGTCTCTTGCATGATGCCTCCAGTTGACCTATCTCATGAGGTACGTTGGTCGGTGTGTGCTCAAAGGGTGGGGGGGGGGGGGGTCTGTGTTTGCCGGGTCTTGTCCATCATCCGTTTCGGTTTCAGAACTTTGGGGCTGGGACTCACTGATGAACTGATGAAGATTAAATATCAGAAAGGCCTCTGTGTCACTACATGTGGTATAGTTACGCCTTAATTATACTCAGAACACAGGTTGTGATGCTCGTTAGAACCACCTCATTGAGGCGATTGTAACGAATACCCACAACCTATGTCTTGGAGCAGAAATAAGCAAGATAGTGTATACCCCTGTAAAGCCCCGTTTTCTCTACATAAAGTGGGGTTTAGAGGGTATTCATTTCACGGACTTGTTAACATAATTAATAAAGAAAACCCTTGTGAAAACCTGTTGTTGCAGTTTGCGACCAGGTACGACACAGACAGTCTAGAAAGAGTCTTGGAAACTTTTAGGTACCTTGCATTCTTAAACGCAACGTCAAATGATAAATCAGTATATTACATGCATAACAGAGAGATTGGCCCTATACTATGATTTCTACCATGATGACTTAACTTTGCTAAGAAGAAATATTTCCTCTGAGCCCTTTAGCTGGAACTACTTTATATGAAAAATACAAGATACCGCTTTTGCGGTGAAATCGGTATATACAAACGCGGTAAAGTTTCAGTCCCGTCGACGTTATTCATTGCGTCCTTGCAATGACGTCTGAAACGATATCAACATACGTTCGTAATACGCGGCTTTGAGTCGGATGCAACGCTGAAAAAAAGAAAACAGGGATATGGTCATTGAATAGGATGTTTGATCTCACAATTAATTTGTTGTATTACTAAACCCCTTTTTTATTTGTTTGGTTGGAGGTTTAACGTCTCCGTCAACACTTTAAAGGTCATTTATGAGACGTTGCTTCAAATTTTGTGGGACTTTTTCCCGACATTGAGATGAAATGACATCTCAAGCCCTGCCGCCCTATGAAACTAATAGGGTTTACAAGCATGGACGGTCCGACACTCGCAGCACTTTGCCCGGGCAGGCTTTTTGTTTGTTTGTTTGATTTGAGGTTTAACGTCCCCGTCAACACTGTAAAGGTCATTTTGGAGACGTTGCTTCCAATTTTGTGGGACTTTTACCCGACATTGAGATGAAATGACATCTCAAGCCCTGTCGCCCAATGAAACCAATAGGGTTTATTAGCATGGACGGTCCGCCTCGCACCGCAGTTCCTGGACAGGCTTAGATCCTCTAAGCGGTTTACCAGTACTAGTGTGCGGGCCGGATTCAGCTCTGCGTGGAAGCATCATGCAGCCTATATATTTCTTCAAGCCCCTATGGGCGGGGGCTTAACCCGGGCAGGCTTAAATCCTCAAAGCGGCTTACCAGTACTCCTCGGCGGATTGGTTTTAGCTCTGCGTGGAAGCATCATGCAGCCAATCTATTTCTTCAATCCCGATGGGCGGGGGCTTTGTTTCTTCTTTTTTGGTTCAAACCTGTATAAAGCGCTTTCATAATGGCGCCCATCCAGTTTTTTTCCCTCCCAGCTTCTGTAACACTATGCTGATTGAACCGTTAACCTGAGCTGTAAACAGTCAATTGAACGGGAATTCAGATCCAAAATTCAAGATCCAAACTGTTCTAAAAGTCTATGGAAGTGCATGTAAAATACATATTATTCATTTTTCCTGTTTTAAATATGGGATGTTTAAACCTCTGGAGGTAAAACAATCCGGTAAAGAAACTCGTGCTTCGCACTCGTTTCTTTATCGGATTGGTTTACCCCCAGATGTTTATAAATTCTATATTTCGAATAGGAGAATGAATAATCTGTATTTATCTTATGACGTCGCGTCTAAGAGTGTAATAACGCCATGTAATAAATTTACGAGTAAATATGCAAATTAGTAAGATGCGCCCCGTAACGGCATGTACGACGTCCTTAACGACGTCGCGTTTACAAATAGCGGAATATTCATATCTTTGTAAAACAATCGTGAATAAAATGCGTTTTAAATGGCATATGATAAATAGAAGCGTGCATTCGTGCTCATGTATTACTGAATTCTTTTAACTCGTTGAGGAAAAGGGATAAATGCTCGGAAAGCCTCGCATTTTATCCCTTTTCTCAATTCATTTAATAAATTAAATAATACATGAACATTCATGTAAGATCCTCTTTTTATCCTATGACGAAGTTGCTAAGCAGTGGATAACGTCGTGTAATAAAAATCGTATGACCACACGTGAAACAACACTTTAGCGGTAACGCTTTAGCGGTAACGCCAGGACGACGTCCATTTCAGCCATGCATTTATGTGGATTTTTTTGTCAAATTTAAGGGCGATGAAATCCAATTTAAAGTGTCCATATGATAAAAAGAACCTTACATGAGCGGTCATTTCATATGAAATGTATGAAACTCGCCAAAGGCTCGTTTATAAATTTCATATGAAATGACCACTCGTGTAATACCCTCTTTTTAACATACGTTTGTGTTATCGAATTAAATAATGAAAAAATGCATCTGTGTGAGACCTAGTTTTCATATGAAGTGGGGTCTACAAGAGAAGTTATTACACGGACTTGGTACTTGATACGAGGGTAGGCTGAAAAGTTCTGAGCCTGACCAAGATCCAATGGTTTGTCCATGCTGAAAGTGCCTTATTTTTCAACATAGTCTCCCTTCCTGTCCACACACTTCCTCCAGTGATGCTGGAGTCCTTGGATCCCAGTGGTATAGAAGGTCTCATCTTGGTCCCTGAAAAACTCCTCCACAGAAGGTATCACCTCCTCGTCTGACCGATAATGCTGCCAAGCCAAGTGCTTTTTCATGTTTGGAAACAGGAAATAATCTGATGGAGCTAGATCAGGTGAATACGGAGGGTGATCGACAAGTGTGAAGCCACAGTCATGCGCAGCAGCCATTGCGACAACCTGATGGAACAAGACCCCTTATGTCAATTTTCAGGGTCGTTTAGCCTTAATTGCTTTTCGCAATTGTTTTAGCAGATCTGCATAATACTCCCCATTAATTGTTCTGCCCTTTTGTAATCTATGAATATTATGCCCTTGGCATCCAAGAACACTGATGCCATCACCTTCCCTGCAGAGGAGACGACCTTTGCCTTCCTTGGAGGGGGTGAGCCAGGGTGCTTCCATTACATGGATTGTCTTTTGGTCTGTGGCTCAAAGTGATGAACCCAACACTCATCCTGAGTGACAAAACGGTCAAGAAAACCATCTTGGTCTGCTTCAAAAATAGCCAAGTTGGCTTGTGACAGGTTCAGTCTGGTCAACTTTTGGTCAGGCGTCAAAAGCAGTGGTACCCATCTGGCGGAAACCTTCGACATTCCTAATTCACTGTGTAGAATGTTCTCTACTCGTTCACGGGAGATGCCAACAGTGTTAGCTAACTGATTCACAGTTAAACGCCTGTCATCCATCACGGCACTGTGCACTTGGCTGATGGTTTCCTCAGTTGTTGCCGTTGTGGGTCGTCCACACCGGTCATCATCTTCAAGGTTGTCCTTGCCATCTTAAAATTTGCTGCCCACCTTTTCAAGGTTGCATACGAAGGAGCATCATCCCCTAATGTAGCAACCATATCGGCATGAATGCCCTTAGGAGCTAACCCATTTTTATGGAGGTACTTGATGACACCACGATGCCAGATTTTGTCCATTTCCTCAAAAACGTGCTAGTATCAATTTTCAAAGTCTAGAATTTCTACGTTATTGCAGGTAAACTTGAACTCATTTGAGTCAAATCAAGTAATAAAAGTTTGGATTTAATGAATACAAAATTTCATGGCTGTTCGATACCTGCTTCTTGGTCAGGCTCAGAACTTTTAAGCCTACCCTCGTAGTTTAAACGTCTGTGTCAAAATATCGTCGCCTCGTTCTTATTTCTGCTCAAAACATAGTATCTCATGTGTCCTCACCCCACCCATTGGAGCTGGAAGAAATAGATTAAGACTGGACTGCTCAGAGCTGAAACCGACTGAACATTCGAGTTTTCGTAAACCGCGTAGAAGGTCAAAGCCTGTCCAGACATATTGGTGCGAATCTGACCGAGCCTTAAACCCCTGCGGTTTCTTTGGGATGTTAAAAATTTCCACATAATCGGAAACAACGTCTCCAAAATGACCTAAATAGTGTTGACTCGGATGTATGTGTGACAGCAGCATGAATAAAAATATATAACATTGCAAAACTCACTTTGCCTACATAAAGTGGGTTTGTGAGGGGTTCAGTACGTGAACTGGATAAAGTTTACAAATCAAGTGTAAACAACAGCAACAATTCTGGCTGCGTTATAGTTCTGAGGTAATCTGTTCCTGATATATCTGAAACATGGATTTAAGTGAGACTGCTTTTTGTGGAATGTCGTCATATAGCATTATGATGATGACGACGACCATAACGGCCACGAGGACGACGATGATGATGAACCGTTATGTTGTAATTTGAAAATCCCGCTTTTCACAGCTCATGTATATGCAGCGATAATCTACGTTTATTATGCAGCAGGAAGGAATAAAGGAGCGAAAGGCACCAGAAAAAAGTAACGGAAAAAAGTCACAGGTTTGGGTAGGAAATAAATAATGGAAGAAAAGTCACAGAAATGGTTTTTATCTTGTTTTTCTTAGAATTGTTGGTGATAATCACAACCATTCATAATGTTAACAAGTCCGAGCAATGAACACCCCACTAACCCCCATTTTATGAAGAGACTAGAAATGCGTCCAAAGGACACGGATGCCCCCGCGTGAAAATATGCCTATGTTCGTATTAATCCATAGAAAGTTATTGACGGTGTTTAAGTTTTGGACCCTTTTTCCACGTTTGACCTCTAAGTATGACATTGACCTTGGCGGTAAGGACCTTGGTTTTGTGTCAGACAGATTGTCTCATGATGCCCAACATTTCTGCCAAGTAATTTCAAAATCCATCCAGAATAAGAAAGGTATTGACTGCGTTTAAGTTTCGGACCCTTTTTGGATCTTTGACCTCTAAGTATATCCTTGACCTTGGCGGTACTGACCTGGGTCTTGCACGTGACACATCGTCTTATAATAATTAACAATTCTACAAAGTAATTTCAAAATCCATCCAAAAATAAGTTATTGACTTCGTTTAAGCCGGCCCCGCCCATAGGGGCTTGAAGAAATCTATTGGATGCATGATGCTTCCACGCAGAGCTGAATTCGGCCCGCACACTACTACTGGTTAACCGCTTAGAGGATCTAAGCCTGTCCAGGAAGCGCGGTGCGATGCGGACCGTCCATGCTAATAAACCCTATTAGTTTCATTGGGCGACAGGTCTTGAGATGCCATTTCATCTCAATGTCGGGTAAAAGTCCCACAAAATCGGAAGCAACGTCCCAAAAATGACCTTTACAGTGTTGACGGGGACGTTAAACCACAAATCAACCAACCAACTTCGCCTTTTTAAGTTTCGGACGGACGAACGGACTGACGGACAGTGGCAATGCTATATGCCCTTCCACCATTTTTCGAAAGGCGGGGGAATAAAAAGTAGGGCTTACAGGGGGTATTCGTATTTTTTCATATTTTTGCTCCTCTTCGTGAAGCAATCTGATCTGGGTCTACACTGTTTACTGTTTGCCAAAAAAAGTATTTTTGAAAAAAGGTTGTAAGAAGATGCAGCAGAGTGAATAAACAGTGATAAATAGGCAACAATTTCCAATTCAGGTTTTCTTGGTATCTTTAGGCCAAAGGGTTTGACACCGGGAAATGTCGGGTTTGCAGGTGTTGACGTTCCTTTTATTTACTCATTATATATTTTGAAAATGGATGATTTCTATTTTTTCTATTTGTGACTTTTTTTTTTAAAGTTTTATCTGTGACTTTATTTCCATTAGCCTTTTCCAGTGCCTTTCTTTCCGAACAGCATCGCCAACCCCGACACAAGAAGGGACATTTCCTGTCCGATATTTACGAGGATTAAAACCAGAAAAGAAGACAAGAAAATTAAAACAATTAAACAAAATCAGTAAGAACAGAATGAAAGTTAAAACATCATTGAATGTGTGTGCTCACTCATGCATTTGCTTTGGATTAATGCTTTAGCCAAAACAAATGCATCAGGTTAAAAAAAAAACAACAAAAAAAAAAAAAAAAAAAAAAAAAACAAGAAGCATTTTGCATTGTCATATACAGTTTAATGCCTTAGTACAAAGGTCATTGTCTGCGTCGCGTGTTCGAGACGTTCGGAATAGTCTTGTCTCCGTATGACCTTAGCTGTTGATGGGACGTAAAACTCAAAATACACAAAAGGTCGATTGATAGGAAAGAATTATAGCATGACACGTTTGCGGTAGAGTGTCAAAACCTCAGCAACGCTCGTTATACACACGATTACGAAACTGACACCTGCTTTATCGACGATAATCATCACTAATCAGCCTGAACACAGCAAGGTCTACATTCGCGATGCGTCTTATGGGTAGTTTTTTTTTTATTTTGTTTATTTTTTTTACTGAATTGAGATTGAACGTCCCCGTAAACTCTAAAAGGGTCATTTTGGAGACGTTCCTTTCAATGTTCTAGGACTTTTACCCGACAAAGCTCAAGCCCTGCCGCCAAATGAAACCAAAAGGCTAACATGCACTGGACTGTCTGACTCACACCAATTTCCTTGGGCATGCTTAGTAGGACCCATTGTTTCTTCGTGCACCTAGTGAGGACTCCGATCAGACAACCCAGATGGTTTAGGCTGATATGTGTCTTTGCTGGATGTAATAAGTGTAGAAAATGCATTGCCAGGACTCTTTTATACTGTCTCCAAATACATAAAAATAAATACAAAAAAATAAATAAATAAAAAAAAATGAAAATAATAAATATATAAAACAACAAAACAAAATTTAATTTCGCAAATAATGTTTGATTAAAATAAGATCATTTTTACAAGGTTATTCGATGCACAGGCAAGTTAATATGAGGTAGTAAAAACTGGTCACAGGAAAAAAAATCACGGAAAAAAAATTCACAAATAAAAAATATAGAAAAAAAATCCACTAATAAAAGATTGTACATTAATCAATTTTTCTGATGCCATGTTAAAGATGATTGGTTATTGTCAATTAGTTCAGTGTTTATATAACTTGCTCAAAGGTTTGAATATTGGTCCTGTCTACCTAATTTGTTGCGTATACCCCGGTAAACCCAAACCTATATATAGAAAAATGGGGTTTACGGATTATCCATTACAGTCCTCATTTTTGCTTATAAATGTAGATTGTGGGTACCTGTTAGAACCATCTAACTGAGCCGGTTCGATTCAGCACCCACGATGTATATTTGTGACAGAAATAAGAAAAAATGCGTTCATCCGAAAAATGCTACTTCTAGCTAAGTTTAATCTCACGGGCGTATCATTACGCAAACACGCCTATACAAATACATTGCCTTGATCGCCGAAAAAATAAAAAGTTCAAGATGAAAAATTGTGATATTTTTCTTATTTCTGCTCAAAATATAGATTGTGGGCACTCGTTAGCACCGCCTCATCGAGGCGGTTCTAACGAGTACCCACAATCTATAGAGCAGGAATAAGAACAATAAGGTTTACCCCTGTAAACCCCAGTTTTACTATATAAAAGTGGGGTTCAAGGGGGGTCAAAATTATATAGGCCTGTTTTCGTTATGTAATTGTAATGTAAAGACTCTTAAGTGTCTTAATAGATGGGAAACTCCGTGGTCAGTCCTCGTTAGTCATTGCCAATATTCTGGATTCGAACTTATCAATAAGAACCTCATATAAAACATAACAGTCATTATATGCCTTATTTTCGGTTCAAAAACATAGATTGCACCACCCCATTGAGGCTGTCCTAACAACGACCCATAGTCTATATTTAGGCTAAAATAACAAAGACTGTCAAAAGTTTCCATCTAACTTATGTTATATCTGACATGAAAGATGACATTTTAGCAGTGGCACGGGCGTAATACAGAAGACTCTAAGGGATCAACAAGGATGGAATACTCCGTTGCCTGTAGTTGTTCGTCGTTGTCAACACTTAATTTTGAATCATGCTTTTCAGTAAGCTACTCACATAACACTAATGAAAACATTATTCAAACAAATTTTGTGACTTGTTTTTCCGTGACTGTTTTTCCCAAACTTTTTCCCCCCTGTGACTTTTTTCCTACATTCGTAAAATACTACCACTGAACCATTGCGGATGATTCTAACGAGCACCCGCAATCTACATTTGCAGCCGAAATAATGAAAAATATCAAGCTTTTATAAATCAAAGCACTGAAGCACTTGTATCTGAGTCTAGGTTGGAAAATGATCCTGAACGGTAAGTAAACTGTTGACATTTCGCTTAACTTTTACAGTTTTACTTGTTTGATTTAAAGTTTAACGTCCCCGTCAACACTAACTTTTACAGACCTGCATTGTAAGATATTTGTATAGACCCTGATACGATATCGCGTACGTAAGCAAACACGGTAGACCATGATCAGACACCGCGTTCAACGGCGTCTGATCTGTGTCTACACTGTTTGTCAAACACAACACTTGATTCCAGTCCAAATTCTATAGATAACACTCTGACGCAATACTCTGACCTCAACGCGGCTATTTACCTATAAATTTGTTAAAACCACGTGGACTTTAGCAAAGAAAACCTAATACCCATTATAACTTCGGGTCGTTTGACAAACAATCGACCAAAAATTGAATTTAATTGTTGAGATTTTGTTTGTTTGATCTGAGGTTTAACGTCCCCGTCAAAACTGTAAAGGTCATTTTGGAGACCTTGCGTCCAATTTTGTGGGACTTTTACCCGACATTGAGATGAAATGACATCTCAAGCCGTGCCACCCAATGACTAAGCACGGACGGTCCGACTCGCACCGCCTTGCCTGGGCAGGCTTAGATTATCTAAGCCGCTTACCAGTACTCGTTTACGGGTCGGTTTCAGCTCTGCTTTGAAGCATCATGCAGCCCATCTATTTCGTCAGGCCTGATGGGCGCGGGCACGATTAATGTTTGTGATACAAAGGTATTCGCCGGCCTCTATAGCTAAGTCGTACGCACGTCTGACTGCTGATCAGGAGGACGCGGGTTCGATACCTGCTGGGGTCGGCAACATTCTTTCGGTAAGATTGATCATGAAATCTAGCGGATAGCCAACAGGACAGTAACTTTCCCACAAAATCGCTATTTCGAGCGTAGTGCACACATTTATACATGTATATGGCTAAATATGTGACCCAACTGCGTTTGCTTTAAAATTCTTAGCGTAGCGTATACCTTGCAAAAACCCGTACGAAAAGAAACGCACTAAAACGTCAATACGTATAAAAACGTAAAAAGCAGTATAGCGCGATAATACGCATAACAATCGGTTTCCTACGCCTTAATATATTTGCTACGTTTTATTCTACGTTTTATTACGTTTCAGGTTTTTTTTTGTAGTTAATGCTTGGTATCGCTTCCCTACAAAACGGCGCAAAATTAATGTACATGTAGTAAAGCATAGCCCTCACTACGTAGCGGTGAGACTGAGGCTTTACTCCGAACCTCGTAACGTAGAGGCATACACGTTTACGAAATTCGCAGATGTATGGCACTAGAGAAGACGAATAAAAACAAGGATTTTTTGTATTTTTCATGAACGTAATGTTTGTGGGGCGACATATATAAAGGGTATTGTGGGGCTTTATATATGTATAATATATACATGCCTCATATCTGGGTTGGTATTGTGGGGCTCTATATATGTTTAATATATATATGCCTCATATCTGGGTTAACATTTTCTACCACTTAACTAGGTAAAAAATGTATAGATATAGAGATCAACGATATCGGGCTTGCGTAATGGAACTAAACAAAACACATAAAACGAAGGATTTACATTTTCGTGAACATTATGTTTGTGGGGCGACATATATAAATTGCAATGTGGGGCTTTATATATATATAGTATATATGCCTCATATTTCGGTTAAAATTTTGCGCCACTTATCTCGGTTTAGACACGACCACCCCATATCATGACCAATTTCTATATATATATATATATATATATATATATATATATATATATATATATATATATATATATACTTAGAAAGTATTCAGTTATGGGGTATTTTTCAAAGTGAGACCTTTACTGTGGGGCATTGAAAAATTGTGGGGCATATATAATGCCCCACAATTTTAACCCCTTGGAAACACCAAGAGGGGTTACTCTTGTTAGCTTACTGTGCATTTTGCACAATTGAGTTTTAGGTCGAAAATATATATAATCATACCACAGTTGCTTCCCTTGCAGTCAAAATCTCAAAGTTCTGGATTTTGAGAGCAAGGTTTGGTAAAGTCATTAAAAACAACATCTGGAGTCAATGCACCCATCACAATTCGACAGTTCTAATGTTAGTAGATACATTTTGTGGATTGTGTTGGTTAGTTTAACAAGTAATTTTTTGTTCATCCTTTGTATATTTTGTACATGTGTGAATAAAAACGTTATTTTTCGTGTTGTTTTATCGACTTCTTATTCTTC
This sequence comes from Lucinisca nassula, assembly GCA_963580285.1. NCBI lineage: Eukaryota > Metazoa > Mollusca > Bivalvia > Lucinida > Lucinidae > Lucinisca > Lucinisca nassula. Next base: position 153,461,940 of record OY757014.1, on the reverse strand, counting down.
GTGACTGAAGACAAGAAATGGCTGCAAGAAAATCATCAAGAATTAAAAACAGGTAATTCTCTTTCTATTTCTTCTGCATGAAAGTTGAAACATGCAATGTTTGTAATGACATCTCGTTAACGTCAGCAATCGTTTTATATGATAGATTTTATTTTTTTTTTCTTAACTGCTGTTGGATAAAAAAAAACGAATGAAGCTGGTCTACAAAGGTGTTAATCTTACAACATTGTAAGTGTGCATCGGCATGTTTGTTTTGTCTCGGACGTTTGGAGGTAATATTTCACATCTAGGTCCAATTCTTTTAATTGTCCGTCAAAAAAAGGGCTATGCCATATTCGAATGGCTGAGGTAAAATCAACACCGCATGTTTAACTGTAACATGTTTCGGAATTATTCCTTCTTCAGACAGTAGACATTTAAATAACAACAGGGAAAGGGCCAAATTCCTTTGACGTAAGCAGGAAGTGGTGTTAAAAGCGCCAAAATGACGACGTTATTGGACGTTTTATGCATTAAAATGCTAGTTTAAACACTAGTAACTGGATCAAAATTACCTGTATGGTAAATGATGCAAATGGTTTCTGTAACATGGAAACAACAGTCGTGTCTCAAATTGAATTTTAAACCAATTGAGTCTGTGTGCACCAATTTCTGGAGGATGATAAGATAAAAAAACAACTGCACATCTGCACAGCCTGATTAGCGACTTCTTCACATAGACCAAATAAAGTCTAGTAATTGTGATCTGCGAGGACCCATATCAGGCTGCGCGGATGCGCAGGCTGATCTGAGTCCTCGCTTGGCGCACATCCACCAGAAGCTATATATGCACTCAGCTCAATCAAAATTTGTAAAGTACTTTTGCATTTAGTCCTTTATGATATAAAGTGTCCAGCTTGTGGATCAAGTATGTCTCTTTGGGCAGTCTTTGCATGTTATCAGAAACTTGGTCAATCGGCATAAAAGTGAAATCTTTCATTGAATGTTCATTTAAATTGAAGTGAATTGCAACATTAGTTGAAACGCTGGGATCATCCATATTTCTTATGTTGAATTTATGACTGTTCATACGCATAGACAGTAACTGATGTGCTTGACCAACATATTGCATTTTACATTTTCTACATGTAATCATTTGCTGCACATGTATCACTGAAGCGGAGCTCAAATGTCTCGGGTAAAGTTAGTACTTTCTATGATTGACTTACAATGAGTACCCCGACGTCTATTGCATTTTGTAGATTCACTTCTTTCTTTTTGAATGTTCAATGTTGAATGTGTTAAACAGTCTTGAAGATTTCTAGCTCTTTGATACGCCAAAACTGGTTAGTGTTTATGAAGGAAAGTTCCTTATTTGATAGATTAAACAAATCCCAGTATTTGTTTATCGTCAAATCTAAGTTTTGTAGCGAAGTATTTTATTCTATAACGAAAGGAACTACGTTCTCTTTTTTGTTTTCCACATTCGAAGTCACCAGAGCTTCTTCCTGTGTCAATGCTGATATTTTTTGGAAGGCCGATTGAATGACATTTTCTGGGTATTGTCTGTGCTTGAAGTAGTTCCCGAGTTCCGAAAGTGATTCTTGGAGGCTGTCATTGTCAGACGTGATTCTTCTGTACCGTTTCGCCTGGCTGTAAGGTATATCTGCTTTGCATTTTCTCGGGTGACATGAAGACATGTACATCCGTTGGTTTTATATCTAGATAGAGAATTGTCTTCATTTTTATCACATTCACATCTAGAAATGACACATTTGTGTCGATACAGTGTGAGTGAATTTGATTGTTGAATAAAAACTGTTCAAGCGGGTCACAAAATCAGCCAACGAGTGGTCCCAGATCATGAATATATCGTCTAGAAAATGGAGCCATATACTTGGTTTCAGTATAGGAGTTAAAGATTGCATCGAGAAAGTTATTCAACAAATTTACCCTAGTTTTTCTTTGCTTGAAAAGAAACCCAAATAACATCACTAGTATGTGGACATTTTTTGGAAGTGAAATCAAATTATAAAGGTGTATTAGTACGATTTCTCTTTACAGATAATTTCTTATATGCTTTCTAATGAAATACTTGGTTATGGGATTTTTTTTCAAAGTGACACCTTTACTGTGGGGCATTAAAATTGTGGGGCATATATAATGTCCCACGACTCTAACACCTTGTAAACACCAAGAAGTATGAGTACGATCTCTCTTTACAACGAGTGAAACTGGTAAATGTTCATATGCCTTGTAATGCAATATTTCTCAATGAAACAGTGACAATCCACGATTTATACTTTCACTGTGTGGCATAAAAAATTGTGGGGCATATATAATGCCCCATATATGCCCCACAATTCTAACACCTTGTAAACATTAAGAAGCATGAGTACGATCTTAAACAATGGTAATTTCTCATATGCCTTCTAATGAAAAATTTCTCAATGAATCAGTGACAGTACACAATTAATACTTTTTGGGAATGAGTGTTGTTTATTATTTTGAGAATAGGCTAAAACAAAATGACTTGGTGCAGAAGTTGCGAACGTACATTCGCATACCGCGACGACGCACATAACATACTGACAGCTCCGACGTGAAGTAATTTGTGCACTCTGCGTCAGGCCACCCGTACCTACTGAAAAAACATCCATTTCCAATTTATAGTGATCCATCTAATTAAATGTCATTTCAATCCACTGGTTAGTTGTAAACTGCATTTACACCCAATAATACACCCAATAAACAAGCAGAATATCCCAAATTGGCGTGAAACAGGTAGAAAAATGTTGATTTTCTGTCGTTGTCGATGATGCTACATTTAGCTAAGTAATTGCTCTTTTAAAGTATTATAGGAGAAACAGAAATGTGTTGTTTTTGTAATGTGCGGTCAATGTCTATTTCATGAACATCGAAAGTCGTCTTTTCGCTCATGGGTTCGCCACTCGTGAAAATACAGCTATTGGCGTTCCTTCAGTGTAATACGATGCGATCTTACATTGAAAAGAAAATTATATATGCACAAACTAAGACAGGCTCGGTTCAGATTGTGCAAGATCCGAGTTCTAATCAGGGTCTCAGGCGATTCAAGTGAGTACCTACAACATAAATACTCTTATCTTTATCATCTATTAGTAGAGTTTCGTGCAAAACATGATTTAATTTCCTAACATGCTCATTTTTCTGACTGCTGACCAGGAGGACGCGGGTTCGATACCCGCCGGGGTCGGCAATATCCTTTGTGGAGATTGATCATGAAATCTTTTCTACGGTCATTTTCTCCTTTTCGCTGATCTGTCGAAAGAATGTGCACTGTACTGGTTAACAGCTTACGTATTATAATAGAAGTAAAAGCAATGATCAGGAATCGATACAATTAACTCACACCTCTCATCACAGACACCACAGGGAAAGAAACACAAACAGTTACTTTCCCACAAAATGGCCAAAAGGCTATCCAAAATAAAAGGATACAACGCAACACACAACCAAAGACAAACTAATACACAAATAAATATAAAATGCGACAGAAGAACCGCCTTGGAACGGTCAGTGAAAAGTATTCCACTGGGGGGGGGGGGGGGGGGGGGGCTTAAATCGATTTTACTCGGCCGAAATCCCCGCCCTTACTTCTGCCCTAACCCTAACCCTTAAGCATGCCCAGGAAAAGTGTGGATAGGTAAACTGACCGGCTCAAACATTACCTAAATATTGGTGACTGGGCCGTTAAACTCCAATACAAACAAATGACACATTTGTGTCCGATACAGTGTGAGTGAATTTGATTGTTGAATAAAAACTGTTCAAGCGGGTCACAAAATCAGCTAACGAGTTGTCCCAGATCATGAATATATCGTCTAGAAAATGGAGCCATATACTTGGTTTCAGTATAGGAGTTAAAGATTGCATCGAGAAAGTTATTCAACAAATTTACCCTAGTTTTTCTTTGCTTGAAAAGAAACCCAAATAACATCACTAGTGAAATCAAATTATAAAGGTGTATTAGTACGATTTCTCTTTACAGATAATTTCTTATATGCCTTCTAATGAAATACTTGGTTATGGGATTTTTTTCAAAGTGACACCTTTACTGTGGGGCATTAAAATTGTGGGGCATATATAATGTCCCACGACTCTAACACCTTGTAAACACCAAGAAGTATGAGTACGATCTCTCTTTACAACGAGTGAAACTGGTAAATGTTCATATGCCTTGTAATGAAATATTTCTCAATGAAACAGTGACAATCCACGATTTATACTTTCACTGTGTGTCATTAAAAATTGTGGGGCATATATAATGCCCCATATATGCCCCACAATTCTAACACCTTGTAAACATTAAGAAGCATGAGTACGATCTTAAACAATGGTAATTTCTCATATGCCTTCTAATGAAAACTTTCTCAATGATTCAGTGACAGTCCACAATTAATATTTTTTTAGGAATGAGTGTTGTTTATTATTTTGAGAATAGGCTAAAATAAAATGACTTGGTGCAGAAGTTGCGAACGTACATTCGCATACCGCGACGACGCACATAACATACTGACAGCTCCGACCTAAAGTAATTTGTGCACTCTGCGTCAGGCCACCCGTACCTACAGAAAAAACTTCCATTTCCAATTTATAGTGATCGATCTAATTAAATGTCATTTCAATCCACTGGTTAGTTGTAAACTGCATTTACACCCAATAATACACCCAATAAACAAGCAGAATATCCCAAATTGGCGCGAAACAGGTAGAATATGTTGATTTTCTGTCGTTGTCGATGATGCTACATTTAGCTAAGTAATTGATCTTTTAAAGTATTATAGGTGAAACAGAAATTTGTTGTTTTTGTAATGTGCGGTCAATGTCTATTTCATGAACATAGAAAGTCGTATTTTCGCTCATGGGTTCGCCACTCGTGAAAATACAGCTATTGGCGTTCCTTCAGTGTAATACGATGCGATCTTACATTGAAAAGAAAATTATATATGCACAAACTAAGACAGGCTCGGTTCAGATTGTGCAAGATCCGAGTTCTAATCAGGGTCTCAGGCGATTCTAGTGAGTACCTACAACATAAATACTCTTATCTTTATCATCTATTAGTAGAGTTTCGTGTAAAACATGATTTAATTTCCTAACATGCTCATTTTTCTGACTGCTGACCAGGAGGACGCGGGTTCGATACCTGCCGGGGTCGGCAATATTCTTTCGTGGAGATTGATCATGAAATCTTTTCTACGGTCATTCTCTCCTTTCCGCTGATCTGTCGAAAGAATGTGCACTGTACTGGTTAACAGCTTACGTATTATAATAGAAGTAAAAGCAATGATCAGGAATCGATACAATTAACTCACACCTCTCATCACAGACACCACAGGGAAAGAAACACAAACAGTTACTTTCCCACAAAATGGCCAAAAGGCTATCCAAAATCAAAGTATACAACGCAACACACAACCAAAGACAAACTAATACACAAATAAATATAAAATGCGACAGAAGAACCGCCTTGGAACGGTCAGTGAAAAGTATTCCACTGGCGGGGGGTGGGGGGGGGGCTTAAATCGATTTTACTCGGCCGAAATCCCCGCCCTTACTTCTGCCCTAACCCTAACCCTTAAGCATGCCCAGGAAAAGTGTGGATAGGTAAACTGACCGGCTCAAACATTACCTAAATATTGGTGACTGGGCCGTTAAACTCCAATACAAACAAACAAAACAAAACATGCTTATTTGTGCTTTTTTACTTCTCTTTCCCAACCGTAACTGCCTCGCTGGATCTGCCGCTTCTTAATTTTCGACACACCGAGTGTCACTGGGCTCGCTGTGGCTGTCTGTCAAGCAACAACTGATTTGGCTTACCTGCAAATAATTACCCCGCTACCTATATAAAATCTACATACAGGAATTGAGTTTCCTTTTGCACATCAAAAGTAAACGCGATGTCCTGTTATTCCAAAATTTATCCGATGAATGACACACTTGTATTCATCATAGATTCTTACGTTAACCCGTTAATGCCAAGGGTGTCCAAAAAGGACGTCAGCAAAAAGTAAAGGCCCAGCTCGGCGATCACAGAACCCGGCGTCTGATCTGGGTCTGAATAGTTGGATTTCTGACCAAAAATAAGAAAAAAAATATAATCTGACAACCTAAAACTGAAAATGGAACTAAGGAGAAGGACTCTATCATTACTTGTGCTTTCGTTCTTATCCTATGATTTGTTTGTAATTAATTAAGAAATAGATCAGCTCTAGCTGTGATTTGTTGTGTAATAAATCACAGTTTGGAGGTCAGTTGTAAAGTAGACAAATCACGAGCGCGTAGCGCGCGTGATTTGTCTACTTACAACTGACCGACAAACTGTGATTTATTACTCAACAAATTACAGACAAGAGCTGATCTATTTCGATTCTAACACGCTGAAAATCGGCAATAATGTTGTTGTTTCCTTCAAAATCTCACAACCTTTCGCCATTGTTATAAGAAATCCCGCTAAAATTATCGACTGAAACACATGCATTTATATCCTTTTCTTACGTTTTCGATGCGAGAAAATGACGTTACACCGTCTAACGTCAAGGAAATCGACTAGTGACGTCATAAGTTGGGAATTTTAATGACGTCACTCGTCACGCTCTTCCGAGCTGTGATTTGTTGCAGTATAAAACAGTTATTTTCCATTGCCTATATAGGCGCGCTGTGTTAGAATTGCTTGTATAGTTTAAACTGATTCCGAAAAAATTATGTTTAAACCAAACTAGATCTGTCTAGCTTCTAGTTAGGCATTAAATGGGTGAAAACTGCCTCGATATAATACGAATTTTTAATCTGCTATATACCAGCACAATCTTACGTAATTCGACCACGTCCCCTCTCTCTCTCTCTCTCTCTCTCTCTCTCTCTCTCTCTCAACTCTATTTTGTTTCACACCTGCACCATATTTTAGTATAAATATGTACAAGGTCTGTCAGGTACATCCCCATTTTAATGATTCAATTTTGTACTTTGTCCTTTACGCCATTTCTGCTATGATATTAATAGGGTTTCTGATCTGTTCTGTTAGCATGCGAGCCCGACACCCGTTTACTGTATTTGAGTCGATTCAATGTGCAATACAAACTTTCTTTCTTTCCCTTTTGTAACTTCGCTTGCTAATGTAGTACATGTAGCTGGGCCGACCGGATCACCCGCACACAACTATTGCTGATCGAACCTTTACAGAACCATGGTCTGACAGAGGACGCGAATCGACGAGGAAAGGGATATGGCCAAAGTTTGCATGCTTCGTTTTTAATAATGCGTTTTACTAAGGATACCATCCTAAGCCGCTTGATGTATTCTGGCCCCAAGGTTATAGAACTTTTTCAGTGCTCAACTTTACTATCTGAGCTGAATTTTGTCCTGCTCTCGACACCCGTTGGAATTTTAATATATACTAGCAGAAAAATAGTGTGCTTAGAAAAAAGTCTCCAGTTGTCTATATCGATATTAATGAGCACTTCAAATTTCTTTCTTATTTGAGTTAAGCATAAAAAGTTTTGTAACCTTAGGCCCAGATCGATATTTAATAAAAATAAAATAAAATAAAATAGATAAAGAAACAAAACCAGGTGTATTTGAAATTATCTCACTTCACGATAATAAACCCGTGTGGCGTAGTGCAGTGTTCACATCTCTAAAATGTTAGACTAGCTACTAGCCAGATAATGAAATAAAAATAAAAAATGAGTTTCCTCAAGAGCAATGAAAACATTCATAAGAAAGAACATGGGTCATACTTCGTAGTTTCGGCCAATAAAGCCTCACTAGTGACCCTGCACTGATCTGACAACGAAAGCCAGAGGAAACATACCGCAATTCTGCAGATTTCGAATAGGCAGTCGTTTCAAAGACTGATATAAATCAAAATGGGATCCAAACGATCAAAAACCTGTATAGAATATGAGTCTAAACAAATAATTTATTTCTGATTACTCAGAATATTCACGCTGATCTCAAAGGACCAAAAGCAAAACATAAACTGCACTATGGTTGATGTACGGGGAGACGTTTTACGGCCGCCACACGGAACAACACCAGCTGCAGTGAAGGCAAATAAAAATCAAAAATGAGTTCCCTCCAGAGCAATGAAAACATTCATAAGAAAGAACATGGGTCATACTACGTAGTTTCGGCCAATAAAGCCTCATCAGTGACCCTGTAATGATCTGACAACGAAAGCCAGAGGAAACATACCGCAATTCTGCAGATTTCGAATAGGCAGTCGTTTCAAAGACTGATATAAATCAAAATGGGATCCAAACGATCAAAAACCTGTCTAGAATATGAGTCTAAACAAATAATTTATTTCTGATTACTCAGAATATTCACGCTGATCTCAAAGGACCAAAAGCAAAACATAAACTGCACTATGGTTGATGTACGGGGAGACGTTTTACGGCCGCCACACGGCACAACACCAGCTGCAGTGAAGGCAAATAAAAATCAAAAATGAGTTCCCTCAAGAGCAATGAAAACATTCATAAGAAAGAACATGGGTCATACTACGTAGTTTCGGCCAATAAAGCCTCATCAGTGACCCTGCACTGATCTGACAACGAAAGCCAGAGGAAACATACCGTAATTCTGCAGATTTCGAATAGGCAGTCGTTTCAAAGACTGATATAAATCAAAATGGAATCGAAACGATCAAAAACCTGTCTAGAATATGAGTCTAAACAAATAATTTATTTCTGATTACTCAGAATATTCACGCTTATCTCAAAGGACCAAAAGCAAAACATAAACTGCACTATGGTTGATGTACGGGGAGACGTTTTACGGCCGCCACACGGCACAACACCAGCTGCAGTGAAGGCAAATAAAAATCAAAAATGAGTTCCCTCAAGAGCAATGAAAACATTCATAAGAAAGAACATGGGTCATACTTCGTAGTTTCGGCCAATAAAGCCTCATCAGTGACCCTGTAATGATCTGACAACGAAAGCCAGAGGAAACATACCGCAATTCTGCAGATTTCGAATAGGCAGTCGTTTCAAAGACTGATATAAATCAAAATGAGATCCAAACGATCAAAAACCTGTCTAGAATATGGGTCTAAACAAATAATTTATTTCTGATTACTCAGAATATTCACGCTGATCTCAAAGGACCAAAAGCAAAACATAAACTGCACTATGGTTGATGTACGGGGAGACGTTTTACGACCGCCACACGGCACAACACCAGCTGCAGTGAAGGCAAATAAAAATCAAAAATGAGTTCCGTCAAGAGCAATGAAAACATTCATAAGAAAGAACATGGGTCATACTACGTAGTTTCGGCCAATAAAGCCTCATCAGTGACCCTGCACTGATCTGACAACGAAAGCAGAGGAAACATACCGCAATTCTGCAGATTTCGAATAGGCAGTCGTTTCAAAGACTGATATAAATCAAAATGGGATCCAAACGATCAAAAACCTGTCTAGAATATGAGTCTAAACAAATAATTTATTTCTGATTACTCAGAATATTCACGCTGATCTCAAAGGACCAAAAGCAAAACATAAACTGCACTATGGTTGATGTACGGGGAGACGTTTTACGGCCGCCACACGGCACAACACCAGCTGCAGTGAAGGCAAATAAAAATCAAAAATGAGTTCCCTCAAGAGCAATGAAAACATTCATAAGAAAGAACATGGGTCATACTACGTAGTTTCGGCCAATAAAGCCTCATCAGTGACCCTGCACTGATCTGACAACGAAAGCCAGAGGAAACATACCGCAATTCTGCAGATTTCGAATAGGCAGTCGTTTCAAAGACTGACATAAATCAAAATGGGATCCAAACGATCAAAAACCTGTCTAGAATATGAGTCTAAACAAATAATTTATTTCTGATTACTCAGAATATTCACGCTGATCTCAAAGGACCAAAAGCAAAACATAAACTGCACTATGGTTGATGTACGGGGAGACGTTTTACGGCCGCCACACGGCACAACACCAGCTGCAGTGAAGGCAAATAAAAATCAAAAATGAGTTCCCTCAAGAGCAATGAAAACATTCATAAGAAAGAACATGGGTCATACTACGTAGTTTCGGCCAATAAAGCCTCATCAGTGACCCTGTAATGATCTGACAACGAAAGCCAGAGGAAACATACCGCAATTCTGCAGATTTCGAATAGGCAGTCGTTTCAAAGACTGATATAAATCAAAATGGGATCCAAACGATCAAAAACCTGTCTAGAATATGAGTCTAAACAAATAATTTATTTCTGATTACTCAGAATATTCACGCTGATCTCAAAGGACCAAAAGCAAAACATAAACTGCACTATGGTTGATGTACGGGGAGACGTTTTACGGCCGCCACACGGCACAACACCAGCTGCAGTGAAGGCAAATAAAAATCAAAAATGAGTTCCCTCAAGAGCAATGAAAACATTCATAAGAAAGAACATGGGTCATACTACGTAGTTTCGGCCAATAAAGCCTCATCAGTGACCCTGTAATGATCTGACAACGAAAGCCAGAGGAAACATACCGCAATTCTGCAGATTTTGAATAGGCAGTCGTTTCAAAGACTGATATAAATCAAAATGGGGTCCAAACGATCAAAAACCTGTCTAGAATATGAGTCTAAACAAATAATTTATTTCTGATTACTCAGAATATTCACGCTGATCTCAAAGGACAAAAAGCAAAACATAAACTGCACTATGGTTGATTGTTGAATAAAAGTCTGATCATTTTGTTAAATATGGCAGTTTATTAATTTGTTAGTAATGGCAAGTCTATTTGGTAGAGCTTATTTGATAGATTAAACAAATCCCAGTATTTGTTTATCGTCAAATCTAAGTTTTGTAGCGAAGTAATATATTCTTTAACGAAAGGAACTACGTTCTCTTGTTTGTTTTCCACATTCGAAGTCACCAGAGCTTCTTCCTGTGTCAATGCTGATATTTTTGGAAGGCCGATTGAATGACATTTTCTGGGTATTGTCTGTTTTCGAAGTAGTTCCCGAGTTCCGAAAGTGATTCTTGGAGGCTGTCATTGTCAGACGTGATTCTTCTGTACCGTTTCGCCTGGCTGTAAGGTATATCTGCTTTGCATTTTCTCGGGTGACATGAAGACAATGCAAATACTGATGTACATCCGTTGGTTTTATATCTACATGTATATTTGTAGATAGAGAATTGTCTTCATATTTATCACATTCACATCTAGAAATGACACATTTGTGTCGATACAGTGTGAGTGAATTTGATTGTTGAATAAAAACTGTTCAAGCGGGTCTCAAAATCAGCTAACGAGTGGTCCCAGATCATGAATATATCGTCTAGAAAATGGAGCCATATACTTGGTTTCAGTATAGGAGTTAAAGATTGCATCGAGAAAGTTATTCACCAAATTTACCCTAGTTTTTCTCTGCTTGAAAAGAAACCCAAATAACATCACTAGTATGTGGACATTTTTTGGAAGTGAAATCAAATTATAAAGGTATATTAGTACGATTTCTCTTTACAGATAATTTCTTATATGCCTTCTAATGAAATACTTGGTTATGGGACTTTTTCAAAGTGACACGTTTACTGTGGGGCATTAAAATTGTGGGGCATATATAATGTCCCACGACTCTAACACCTTGTAAACACCAAGAAGTATGAGTACGATCTCTCTTTACAACGAGTGAAACTGGTAAATGTTCATATGCCTTGTAATGAAATATTTCTCAATAAACAGTGACAATCCACGATTTATACTTTCACTGTGTGGCATTAAAAATTGTGGGGCGTATATAATGCCCCATATATGCCCCACAATTCTAACACCTTGTAAACATTAAGAAGCATGAGTACGATCTTAAACAATGGTAATTTCTCATATGCCTTCTAATGAAAACTTTCTCAATGAATCAGTGACAGTCCACAATTAATACTTTTTGGGAATGAGTGTTGTTTATTATTTTGAGAATAGCCTAAAATAAAATGACTTGGTGCAGAAGTTGCGAACGTACATTCGCATACCGCGACGACGCACATAACATACTGACAGCTCCGACCTAAAGTATTTTGTGCACTCTGCGTCAGGCCACCCGTACCTACTGAAAAAACTTCCATTTCCAATTTATAGTGATCCATCTAATTAAATGTCATTTCAATCCACTGGTTAGTTGTAAACTGCATTTACACCCAATAATACACCCAATAAACAAGCAGAACATCCCAAATTGGCGCGAAACAGGTAGAAAAATGTTGATTTTCTGTCGTTGTCGATGATGCTACATTTAGCTAAGTAATTGATCTTTTAAAGTATTATAGGTGAAACAGAAATTTGTTGTTTTTGTAATGTGCGGTCAATGTCTATTTCATGAACATCGAAAGTCGTATTTTCGCTCATGGGTTCGCCACTCGTGAAAATACAGCTATTGGCGTTCATTCAGTGTAATACGATGCGATCTTACATTGAAAAGAAAATTATATATGCACAAACTAAGACAGGCTCGGTTCAGATTGTGCAAGATCCGAGTTCTAATCAGGGTCTCAGGCGATTCAAGTGAGTACCTACAACATAAATACTCTTATCTTTATCATCTATTAGTAGAGTTTCGTGCAAAACATGATTTAATTTCCTAACATGCTCATTTTTCTGACTGCTGACCAGGAGGACGCGGGTTCGATACCTGCCGGGGTCGGCAATATTCTTTCGTGGAGATTGATCATGAAATCTTTTCTACGGTCATACTCTCCTTTCCGCTGATCTGGCGAAAGAATGTGCACTGTACTGGTTAACAGCTTACGTATTATAATAGAAGTAAAAGCAATGATCAGGAATCGATACAATTAACTCACACCTCTCATCACAGACACCACAGGGAAAGAAACACAAACAGTTACTTTCCCACCAAATGGCCAAAAGGCTATCCAAAATAAAAGGATACAACGCAACACACAACCAAAGACAAACTAATACACAAATAAATATAAAATGCGACAGAAGAACCGCCTTGGAACGGTCAGTGAAAAGTATTCCACTGGCGGGGGGTGGGTGGGGGGGGCTTAAATCGATTTTACTCGGCCAAAATCCCCGCCCTTACTTCTGCCCTAACCCTAACCCTTAAGCATGCCCAGGAAAAGTGTGGATAGGTAAACTGACCGGCTCAAACATTACCTAAATATTGGTGACTGGGCCGTTAAACTCCAATACAAACAAACAAAACAAAACATGCTTATTTGTCCTTTTTTACTTTCTCTTTCCCAACCGTGACTGTCTCGCTGGATCTGCCGCTTCTTAATTTTCGACACACCGAGTGTCACTGGGCTCGCTGTGGCTGTCTGTCAAGCAACAACTGATTTGGCTTACCTGCAAATAATTACCCCGCTACCTATATAAAATCTACATACAGGAATTGAGTTTCCTTTTTGCACATCAAAAGTAAACGCGATGTCATGTTATTCCAACAGTTTTAGCCGTTACAAATTCAGAACAGACGAAATTCAGACTGAGGAAAACATCTATATTTTCACAGTTTTACTGGGCCAGTACAAAGGTAGGGACTGCACGTTAGAGGATTTATTCGTTACAACTCACACTCTTTACAATTTTGCCCAATGTATGATACATTGATTAAATATTATCCCCAAGTCGAACTACTTTCTTTTCCTTTTATTTTTTAAAAGTGTAATGGTTGTTAACAGTATAGTTACTATAGTTTAGGTATCACTTCTGACATGACTAAGACAAAAGGAAACATTAAACACTGTAAGATCAAAGCACTGAGAGTACTGGTTGGTCGACTGTCTCTGTGTGTAGTTTTGGGAAATAGTCCTGGACTGAGATTTAGACTGTTTCATTTGACTCTAAAACATGCCCAGTCGACCCAATAAAAGTATAAAACACTTTTATACGTTTGTTTTGACGAGGTTAAACGCCCCCGTCAACACTGTATAGGTCATTTTGGAGACTTTGCTTCCAATTTTGTGGGGCATTTACTCGACATGCAGATGAAATGACACCTCAAGCCCCGTCACCCAATGAAACCAATAGGGATTATGTGCACGGGCGGTCCGACTCGCACCACTTTGCTTGGGCAGGCTTAGACCATCTAAGCGGTTTACCAGTACTCATGTGCGATCGGTTTCATCTCTGCGTGGAAGCATCTTGCAACCAAATCTATTTCTTCAAGCCCCGATGAGCGGGGGGCTTGTACGTCTCTTAAGTGACACATATAAAACCGGCAAAATAATAATAATAATAAAACGCATACAGTAGATTTTTGCATAGTTCGAAATTAAGATCTAATGTAACAAAAATTGCTTTGTAGTATGCTGTGATGTCTCGACAATGTCTTGCCTCTGGACCCAGCTAGGTCAGGACGAGAGAGTGAGGTTGACTCTGCGCGCCTCTCCCTCACTATAGCCCAATTCACAGCGCATGCCACCTTAATCATGTCCACACAGTCACTGCAAGCACACATATGCATTAAACACAAAAAGCCCTGTGGCGATGTGCGAGCGTAGTGTCTGGGACCGAAGTGGAATCAGGCTTAACACCAAACTGTAATTCTACAGGGCTGTGGTGCTGCCAACACCATTGCATGCATTTGAAACATGGACAGTTTTCGGCTCGATATGAGTGAAATAATCTTGAAAGGGCCGAAAAGCCAAAATAGCAAAACAAAAAAAAAACATGGACAGTTTACCAACGGCCCGCCAAAATACTGAATCACTTCCATACAAGCTGTCTTAGAAAACTCTTAAAGATTGAGTTGCAAGACAGGATTCCAGACACGGAAGACCTGAACAGGGCAGGGATGCAAAGTGTACACACTCTTCTGAAACTAGCACAATTAAGATGGACAGGCCATGTGACCAGAATGCCGGAGGAACGCTTGCCAAAGAAAATTCTCTACGGAGAACTGGAAATGGACAAACGCTCCAAAGGCGGTCAGAAGAAGCGCTACAAGGACACTCTCAAATAAAAATCAAAAATGAGTTCCTTTAAGAGCAATGAAAACATTCATAAGAAAGAATATGGGTCATACTACGTAGTTTCGGCTAATAAAGCCTCATCAGTAACCCTGCAATGATCTGGAAAAGAAAACCAGAGGAAACATACTGCAATTTTGCGAATTTCAAATAGGCAGTCGATTCAAAGACTGATATAAATCAAAATGGGGTCCAAATAATTAAAAACCTGTCTAGAATATGAGTCTAAACCAATAATTTATTTCTGATTTCTCAGAATATTCACGCTGATCTCAAAGGACCAAAAGTAAAATATAATCTGCACTATGGTTGATGTACGGGGAGACGTTTTACGGCCGCCACACGGCACAACACCAGCTGCAGTGAAGGCAAATAAAAATCAAAAATGAGTTCCTTTAAGAGCAATGAAAACATTCATAAGAAAGAAGATGGGTCATACTACGTAGTTTCGGCTAATAAAGCCTCATCAGTAACCCTGCAATGATCTGGAAAAGAAAACCAGAGGAAACATACTGCAATTTTGCGAATTTCAAATAGGCAGTCGATTCAAAGCCTCCTCAGTGGCTTCAATATTCCAACAGAGTCATGGGAACAAATTGCACAGGACAGAGCAAAGTGGCGAGGACTCATCAGAAAGGGTGCTAGTGAATATGAAGCAAAAAGAATCAGCGAAGCTGAGAAGAAACATGCACAGCGCAAAGCCAGAGCCGAGGTATCACCAACAGGGCTGTCTTCCTCTAACCTCTGTTGCACTATCAGACAGTTCAGAGGTAGAATTGGTCTCATCAGCCACCTTAGAACACACAAACAGTAACATTTCACAAATGTGATTAAGATTGGTCATTGTCATTAATGAATGACGAACTATTATTAGTATGCTTTACTGCAGCAACATGTGTTGAAAAAGCGTTTGACTGGGGCGAAGACGCCGGAAGTTATTGGCATTTGACTAAGGGAGTGGTCAAAATCAAATGTCACAAACACTCCATCATTTCTTTCGGATCTGACACATAGAACACAGTAAAACAATGGAACTATTTTGACACTTGTATCATATCAAAGGTGTGGTGTTTCACTTGCGAAATAACGCTATATTCATCTAACATAATGGTGGCTCCGCTTTACGTCCTAGAATGTCATGAAAAACAAAAACCAATTCGAAAAACACATGTATAGCAGAAACTGCATGTAAAACAGTAGGCTTTAAAACGTATATGGGAAACTTACTGAGCGAAACCGAAAAAGCACTTCGTTCATAGATCCGAAATGAAGGATTCTTATGTCATACTGACATTCCAGTCAATTTCGGCCGTTTTTAACAATTTTATCAAGGTTAGAATTTTGGATGAAAAAAGGGTAAACTGAACGGTATACTTTTTTTTATTTTGTCGGGTATGTATCAAACTCTGTGCTTATTCACATAGTAATAATGACAGTAATTCTGAAACATGCCTCAACTCAGTAGGACAACGCAATTAAGTGCGCACTGAAGTCTCAGTGTTCGCGAAATTTACATATGACATTTTGCGCTGTCAGTCTCAAGTTAAGGTTACAACGACTGGTTTAACATATACTAAATGCAAATGCTTTTCTTATCCTAACACTTATAACTGAATATATTTTAAATTATGAGCGCATGTTTATATACTACAGGACAAAAGTACTGCAAGTTTTTGGAAACAAGTTTCTGCATTCTAAATGACAATTATCAATACATATGACATACATGTGCATCAGGACATAACTGGTTTGCCTCCTTCAGCTTCCAACCAACAGAATATGGAATACTATAGAGGCATTTGCTAAAATGTAAAATTTTTCACTTTCTACCTGTGCAGAACTTTTGTCCCCAAGTATATATTCTATACTTAATTCTTGCATAGGACTGTAAGTCGATAAATCAGCTGAGTTTTAGAACTCTCAAAGTGACCTGCGTAACGACTATGGGGATGTTTGGATGTCATATATGCATAGCTGAACTGGAAAACAAGCTTTTATTAGCTTTAGGTAAAGCCGAAACACGCTTAATGTAAGCTTTTAAAAGTCTTATTAAAGCATAATAAATTCAAAATACATATATTTGATAAAATGGTATATTTTGACAATATCTAAATGTAATCTGAAAAGGGGTCCTTGGAAATACTTGTACAGTACTAAACAAATGAAAACAGCGGACTCGGTTTGATTGATACTGCATGATGAAACTACCTTAAAGAATCCTTAATTAGTCCTTACCTGGAGTCAGGGAATGTTTTGAAAAAGACAACCATTCCCGTGGCTGATCTACCTGGCGCATTATTTTTGATAATTTAACAAGTGAATAAATAAATAAATAAATAAATAAATAAATAAATAAATAAATAAATATTGTGTGTGTAAGAGTTTTCTTGAAACATATTTTGTTTGGTCAGGCCATATTCCTGCCTTAATAACATTCATTTGATACCGTTATACAAATATCTCAGGCAATATGGTTTATATTTAATTCAGCGCTCCGATGAAATATACCCCACTTACGGCTGCCATAATCATTATCTTGTTAGGAGTCTGAAGGTCGGTAAAGTAACTGATTTATTACCAATAATGATTTCCATGGGATATATATATTATTTTGCTGAAATGATTCATATTTATGTACTGCACGGTGTCAGCTTAGAACGAGGCGCTGGTTTTATCATTGTGAGATCGTCCCTCAACCATGTGGTTCGAGCCTGGCTCGGATCACATGTGAGACACCAAGTTCTGCCACGGAAGGTCAAGTGGTTTTTCTCTGGGTACTCCGGTATTCGCCAACCGGCTCGTTATGAGTGAAATAATCTTGAAAGGGCTGTACCCACCACCAAAAAAAAAAATCACTGTGAGATCAGAGTGTTGTGTAGTGTTGCTTGTAAAATCAATGATACTGGATTCATTAAGTCTTTGGTTGACAATGTAGACCCTGATCAGACACCTGAGAATGCAACGAATGATCAGAGTCTACAGTGATTGCTTAAAGTACATGAATTTAACCCCTTAAATAATTATACCCTAAGAAAACACTGTAGTCCCTTTCTTATATGGGTCTACACTGTTTGCAAAACACAACACATGATTCCAGTCCATGTTCTATGGATAACTCTTTAATGTACTCAAAGCGGTACAAATACCTCGACTTTCTTTTCTTTTGTAAATGGCAGTTACCTGGATTTCCTACCAATCACATCTGAGAACACGCCTATATAATTTGACCCCATTAAACCACACTTTCAAATAGTAAAACTGGGGTTTAAGGGGGTATACATTTTTTTCTTATTTCTGCGTGAGAATAGATTGCCGAGGGGATTCTAACGAATACCCACAGTCTCTGTTCTGATCAGAAATATGAAAATTATCAAATTTTCTTTTATCTGAAAATTTTCAGTTTTTGGTGGTAAAAAATCCAATATAATTTCATAATGAGTGATAGTCACGTGAGCGCCAACGAAGAAAACTCTGTGCTTAGTAACTTTGGGTCGATTGGCAAACAAAATGAAATAGGACTAGTTTTTTTAGGCTACAATCCACCAGGGCTGTCAGTGCCTTGATTCGCTTACTGACCGTGTTAGAAAATGAAACTCCGACGTAGGGATTATGCCACTTATATCAGGCCAATCGTCAATCAGAGGTGGGCGAAACCATGAAAATCTGGAAAAAAAAACATTACCTGATCTTACAGTGCAGAACTTGGCACCTCACATGTTACCCGAACGTTATGAGTTAATTACGAGTCAGCGTTCTTATCCACTAGGCCACAGAGGCTCATTGTCATCAGGTCACTACTATAATTGACCTTAAAAGCACACTCTGCAGGCCCATCGGGCCAGTATTATATGTAGATAAACACGGCACCTGCCCATAGATTGGGCTGCATGATGCTTCCACGCAGAAACTGACCGCACATTTGACTCAAATCAAGTAAAAAAAAAATAGTTAAACATGCAGTATGTCTCTGGTCATGAAGTTTAACATTATTATGTATTTTATCAATAGCTAACCATGTATTTTCACATGTTGCTGAGCTGAATCCGGCCAGCACACTAGTACTGGTAAACTGCTTAGAGGATCTAAGCCTGTTCAGGAGCCGCGGTGCGAGGCGGACCGTCCATGCTAATAACCATATTGGTTTCATTGGGCGACAGGGCTTGAGATGTCATTTCATCTCAATGTCGGGTAAAAGTCCCACAAATTGGAAGCAACGTCTCCAAAATGACCTTTACAGTGTTGACGGGGACGTTAAACCTCAAATCAAACAAACAAAAAACCCTTCAATTCCAGTATTTTAAGCACACACAGTAGCCCTGAACAGACAGTTATATGGCGTCTGATTAGGTATACACTGTTTGCCAATGCCCGTGTACACGAGCACAGTCCAGAATTTACTTTTAACGCAGCGCTCTGACGTCTTAGGGAGGCGACTACCGATGTTATAAACTTGATTTTGTTCAGGGGCGGCGGCAGTCAGATGGTCAGTGATAGTCACGCGGCCAGTAGCAAGCATATACTGTGGGTATAACGTAGAATGTGGGTACTCGTTAAAACGCTTCATTATAAGAACGTATTTAGTACATTTTTGTCTGGAAAAAAATATAGTAGCATTTCCAAATTACATGTATTTACTTGTCATTTGTTAATGTTTAATTATCACCCTTCTGTATACACGTATATTCAACTACAAATCAAACAAACAAACAAACAAAATGAAACAGCACAGCAAATTCATCTTTCTGAACCAATAATATTTCCTTGATAATGCTTAACCTTGTATGCAACGCAATCTGTGCTACATGTATAAAATTTTATCTAGCTGCAAACTGTAGATCCATCGATGTCTACAATGTTTGTCATAATTTCAACTCTCTCTCTCTCTCTTCTCTCTCAGTCCCACCAGTCATAGTTTCAACTCTCTCTCTCTCTCTCTCTCTCTCTCTCTCTCTCTCTCTCTCTCTCTCTCTCTCTCTCTCTCTCTCTCTCAGTCCCACCACTGCATTCCAGTGAACAGAAACAGCGACCCTTCAGCGATATGTTTCAAAAATGGTTATTCTACCTGTTGATGCAGGCCCGCACACAGATGGAGAGACGTGCAAACGCCCCCCACCCCCCCTCCCACCCCTCCACACACACACACTTTTTCAACATGCTCAGACTCATGCAGTTTTTGCCCTCTGCATATTACCTGGAATTCGCACCCCTCCCCCTTTTTATGCACCGCCATTCAAAAAATTGCGGGGTATTATTTTATACTCTCTGAAGCTTTGAGAGTCCGTCATTCCGTCCGTCAGCGCCTCATAGTTTTGTGTCCACTCCATAACTTTGATACCATTTTACATATCTTCACAAAACTTCACATATATGTAGAGCACTATCAGACGACGTGCAGAACATTTGAATCGTAACTCTGATTTTCCTTCTTTTGGAGATGTTGCCCTTCCAACATTGAACATAGTCATTTCTGTCATAGTTTCATGTCCGCTCCACAGCTTCGATACTGTTTGAGATATTTACAGGAAACTTCACAGGTATGTAAAGCACCATGAGTTGACGTGCAGCACATATGAACCATAACTCTGATTTTCCTACTTTTGGAGTTATTTCCCTTTGAAATTTGAATACAGCTTTTGCTATCAGTTTTGTGTCCGCTCCATAACTCTGATTCCATTTGAGATATTTGCAAGATATATAGGGCACTATCAGACGACGTGAAGAACATATGAACCGTAACTCCCCTTCTCCTACTTTTGGAGTTATTGCCCTTTGAACATTGAGCATGGCCATTTCTGTCATAGTTGCGTGTCCGCTCCATAACTTTGATACCCTTGGAGATATTTCCATGAAATTTCACAGGTATGTCGAGCACCATGAGACTACTTGTAGAACACATAAATACTAACTCTGATTTTTCTACTTTTGGAGTTATCGCCCTTGAACATTGAACATAGTCGCTTCTGTCATGTAGTCTGTTTGAAGCACTATATCTCCTTAACCTAATGATTGATTCTGACAAATCGGACATGGTTACTTCACTAAGATGGGGAAAAACAGCCATTAGGTTTTGATGACCTTGACCTTAATTTCAAGGCACATCCCCAAAAACACTATCAATATTGGGCCAGAAATGGCTTGTATGCACCCAATCTCAATGAAATGTGTTCTAATCTGGTACGAAATATCATTGCAATTGACCAAAGATTTGACTAGATTTTGGAGACCTTGACTTTATTTTAAAAGGGCACTGGCCCCACAAAAAACTGAAAATGAGATGGCTCTCTGAACATTTAAAATGGTCATTGCAGTCATGTATTCCTGTCAACTTTATTAAATAATTCCTTTTTCATTGTGATATGGCACTTGCTCGATGTAATCGTAGTGGTGGGGTATCCTGCAGTGCCTGCAGTTTTTATTCAGAGTCTGCGTATGGCCTAAAGCATGTTCAAAACTGTTGCTGTATATATATATATATTATGGCGAACAGTGCCAATCCTGATCAGAAGGAACGTACTGTCTATCCGATTTGGGTCTACGCTGTATGATATTTTAAAAACATTTTTCCAAGAAAACACGATTTGACATCTCATGCAAACTGTCTTCAGCGGAGATAATTTGCATGAAATTGTAGAAGTAACAAAATAGTCGAAAAACATTGTCAGTTTATATCTGCTCTATCAGCAAACAAATGAAGTATTGGCTTTCACAAACAGCTTGTTGTAGCTCACCATGCGTTCTAATTGAGGTTTACCGTCCCCGTCAACACTATTTAGGTCATTTTGGAGACGGTCCTTCCAATTTTGTGGGACTTTTACCCGACATTGAGATTAAAAATGGCACAATCCCTGCCGCCCAATGAAACCAATAAGGTTTATAAGCATGGACGGGCTAACTCGTAGCAATTTTCCTGGACATGTTTAGACCTTCTAAGCGGATTATCAGTTCTCGTGTGCGGTCAGTATCAGTTTTGCGTCGAAGCATCGTG
This sequence comes from Lucinisca nassula, assembly GCA_963580285.1. Classification (NCBI taxonomy): domain Eukaryota; kingdom Metazoa; phylum Mollusca; class Bivalvia; order Lucinida; family Lucinidae; genus Lucinisca; species Lucinisca nassula. The sequence goes on along the minus strand of OY757014.1, from coordinate 153,439,994 downwards.
CAGCCAAATCTATTTCTCCAAGCCCCACCAGAAATAAGAAAAATAAGGTTAACCCCTTACTATATATAAAAGTGGGGTTCAAGGGGGTCATAATTTTATATCATAATAATGTTTTCCTGATGTGATTACTAAATTACTGATATGTGTATATGGCAAACATTGTAGACCCTTATCAAATGTCGCATTTTTAAGAGTCTGAACTGGGTCTACACTGTTTGCAAAGGCATATTTGCCCCAATACTTAAAGTTTAAAATGAATGTGTGTGTGTTTTAAGCAGTTAATGAATGATAACAAAATAAAGGCCATAAATAGGATGACTTTGTTCATATTTAACCCTTAAAATTCCAATCACAACAATTTTCATCTGCTTTGTTGTCATTGTTGCTAACAGTGTGGACCCAGATCAGACTGCTCTTCCTGGTCCACAAAGTTTGCCTATATGCAAAATTATGTTTGAAAAGTCAGCAAGAAGATTCAGCAGACAACAAATAAAGATACAGCATTTTTTGATGCTGGTTTCTTGGTATCTTTAGAAGGATTTAAAGTTTTGTCGTTTTTTTATACTTCCCAATAAAATTCAGTTTAGACTAACGCATCCAGTAAATTAAAAATATAGTAAGGTATTTTCTTTCAAAACTGCATCCATCTGTTGTGACTGAAACCTCATGTAGCTCTGAAGAGATTTATGGGGCTATTAGCAGGCTACAGTGATCTTATCACTAACTTGTATAAACAATCAATTTCACGCTTCAACTTGTACAAAAGAAGCCTCCGTGGTGCAGTGGTTACGCTACTCGCCTTGTAAACCAGGGGTCGCGGGATCGATCTCGGGCTTATCCAGACTTTCGGATGAGTCTATAAACCGAGGTCCCGTCTCCGTATGACATTAGTTGTTAGTGGGACGTAAAACTCATAAAACACTCACACTCACTCAACTTGGCCCAAAACTGGCTAGGTGTAGGTTGCGAGCTAAAGTATGTAGCTTTGTAAGAGTATTTACATAACGTTAATGATATTGTAGATTGTATCATTAAATTTGATTCTCATAATATCTAACATCAAATATTATCTGGAAACTGGAGAGATTTTCGGTTTGCTGCGCCTTTTTAACCAGGACAGTCGTTAGAACAGAAAGTGAAAACGTTAATACAACGTCATTTAGACGTTTTGTGCCGGCTGGGATACGTGCCTCCGTGGCCCATTGGATAAGAGCGCTGACTTTTAATCATTAGTTGACTCGCCGTTGTAGGTTCGAACTTGCTCGGGTCGCCTGTGAGACACCAAGTTCTGCAACCCGTTTTCGTCCACCTCTGATTAACGATCGTCTCGATATAAGTGAAAATATCTTGAAACAGCCGTAAAACCAAAATAAAAAGAAAAAAATCTGTACCACCCGGTTACCTGCTCTCTATTGAGGCGGTTATTGTAATCCTAATATTATTTCCTATTAAAGTGTAGCAATTCTGCACTGTGAAGATTTAGATCAGCCTGTTCCTCCTCATAAGCTGATCAGAGACTTCGCTGAGTGATCTATAGATAACTTAGGAACTAAATCCTCTTCAGGCGGCCAGGTAATCCTCTGATCAGCCGGACTGCGAGGATGCGCAGACTGATCTGAGTATTCACTGTAGGAATTCAAAATTGTAGGAACTGACGTGCTGCGGCTTTAATACCAATTTCAGAATGTTTGTTGGATTTGAGGTTTAACGTCCCCGTCAACAATGTATATTTTGGAGACGTTGCTTGCAATTTTGTGGGACCTTTACCTGACACTGAGATGAAATGACATCTCAAGCCATGCCGCCCAATGAAACCAATAGAGTTTATATGCATAGACGGTCCGACTCGCACCACTTTTCTTGGCAGGCTTTGAACCTCTAAGTGGTTTACCGGTACTATTGTTCTGACGAAGCATTCAGTTAATAACCCATATCCCGTTGCATAAATTGATTTAGCCACGACATTTACATTTCAACCAATCAAATTACTTATATGCATTAAAATTAAACTGAATGATAAACATTTTACCCTTTGTCAGATATCTGGCTTCCCCGTGTTACAAAAATATTTCATATTTAGCCACTTAATTTCTCTGTTCTTCAATAATAACATTTTTTTTGTAAATTTTACAAGGTATCTAAAACATGTGACCTGTATTTTTTCATCTTGTCAAAAAAAAAAGTGGCTATTATACGGAACCCGGGAAGGGACATGCATTTTTATTTTAATATGTTGTGCGAACAAGATAATATTTTGTGCGCACAATATATTATCTTGTTCGCACTGCTTAATATCTTGTAGGGTCAACATAATATCTTGTGCGCACAACTTATCTTGTACGCAAAACATATTATCTTGTTCGCACAACATATTATCTTGTTCGCACAACATATTATCTTGTTAGCACAACATAGTTCTTGGGCGGACAACATAATATCTTATGCGTCTGATGAAATTGTGCGAAGAAGGTATTATGTTGTGCAAGCAAGATATTAAGTTGTGCGCACAAGATTTTATGTTGTCCGCACAAGATATTTAGTTGTGCGAACAAGATAATAAATTGTGTGCACAAGATATTATGTTGTCTGCCCAAGATCTATGTTTTGCAAACAAGATAATATGTTGTGCGAACAAGATAATATGTAGCCTTGCCCAAGGCTGAGAATTATAATAAAATAGGTCTATATTTTTTATTTCTTAAATAAATTGTCAGAATTGCTTTGTAGCTAGTCTATAGGTTGGTGCCAATTTCTAATACAGACCTAAAATAGTTGGATATCACTCAGTAAATAGACTAGCCATACACAAGATGTGGAAAATATATAAATATATATACAGTCGAACTTCGATGGCTCGAACCCCTTCGGGACCATAGAAATTTGTTCGAAACAGCGGTAGTTCGAGCCACTGTTGCATACTTCCAGAAAACATAACTGGCGTATTTTTTTACTTCTTTTCGGTGTTCTGAAACATAAATATATGCTGTGTGTATTCATTAGAATCGCCTCATTGAGGCGATTCTAATGAGTACACACAGCATATATTTGCAAGATTAAAGTCGAAAATCTCCTTAATTATCCCACACTTTTTCTATGCAGAGGAAATCCCTAGGGACTCAAAAACGGGTTCGACTCAGCCATGGTAAACGAGCCATCGGTATTCGAGCCATCGAAGTTCGACTGTAATATATTTAAAAACAAAACAGCTCAATTATCAGACTAGTAGCTAGTCTAGCTAAAATGTTGTGCGAACAAGATAATAAGTTGTGTGCACAAGAAAATTTGTTGTCCGCACAAGATGTTAAGTTGTGCGAACAAGATATTATATTGTCTGCACTAGATCTGTGTTAATTGTTTGTTTGATTTGAGGTTTAACGTCCCCGTCAACACTATTTAGGTCATTTTGGTGACGTTGCTTCCAATTATGTGGGACTTTTACCCGACATTGACATGAAATGACATCTCAGTCCCTGCCGCCCAATGAAACCAACAGGGTTTATATGCATGGACGGGCCGACTCGCATCACTTTTCCTGGGCAGGTTTAGACCTTCTAAGTGGTTTACCAGTACTCAAGTGCGGTCGGTTTCAACTCTGCGTGGAAGCATCATGCAGCCCAATCTATTTCTCCAAGCCCCGATGGGCGGGGGCGGAAAGATCTGTGTTGTGCAAACAAGATATGTTGTGCAAACTAGATAATATGTTTTGCGAACAAGATAATAAGTTGTGCGCACAAGATATTATGTTGACCGCACAAGATATTACGCAGTGCGAACAAGATAGTATCTTGTGCCCACAAGATATTACCTTGTTCGCATGACATATTAAACCAGAATCTACATGTACACTGATTAATTGCCATCATGCCAGTGAACTCATCAGAAATCCCTTTCTATAAGTATATATTTAAAGCGAGAAGAATCCTGTTCAGAAACTCAGGGATGAAAGAGTAAAACATAAATATCATCGGAAAGCGCGTAGGAAAATAGTCCTAGAGTATTGTTTTCTGTTTAGAATATGTCTTTTGTGCCAATTTATATTCAATCCGTATAAAGTCTCGAAAAATGAAATATTTTGAAAGACGTTACATGTCTGCAAAATCCGTTTTCAAGAGTTCCTTTGGACTATTTTATGCAGCGAACGAACAGCGGAAGTGGAATAACGCGGTCCAGTACCGGAAGTAGAAATGCAATGACATAGAAACTTGATTTTATAAATCAACTTTCAAAAATTGCATGTCCCTTCCAGGGTTCCGTACTACTATTAGATGAATTTGACCATGTTCTCGGGCATAATTGCGCTGCGTACCAACGCAGCGCCATTTGTAATGAGTTTGAGACACGGACTATGTAATCATGAAACTTGACTTTTCAATGATGTAAGCGAATTGTCAGTTACAGAAGTTCGCGTTATTGGTAAAATTAAAACACTATTTTAACAATTTTAATTTGCTACTACATTCAATTATACATTTGAAATCTGAATTTTTGCCATTCGAATTCTATTTTTGATACATTCTGGGTTTTTAATAACGAACTATGTTTTTTGTTTTAATCATCGAAAGGGTATTCGGTTTTGATTATTATTTTATTTTCTGTCAGTACAGTCCTGAATATACTCCTGATATTTCATTGTTAAATTATCCCAAAATTAAAATTCATTGTTTGAAATGGATGACAGAAGTCTGTGTGTTTAAAATAGATGACACTGCTTCTACACAGAATGGTACAATCTACGGTTTAAACGTATCCCTTTCGATTCCACTGATTATTTACTGCGCAATATTTAAGACTGTTACTACAGCAAAGGTTAACCCTTTCAACCCTAAAGCCCGGCACAGATACTAATGCAAACATGTAGATCCTGATGAGATGGCGCATAATGAGCCACCTTTTAGGGATATATAACTTGTTATCCTGATGACACTTTTAAGCGAGATACTATATAAAGTAGAATGGACGTGCCCAAAGTCAGTGATGGTAGAGCCTACGCCGATAACTCAGGGGTGGAAGGGTTGAAGAGGGTAAATAAATCAAAGCACTGGCAGCACTGATAGGTCGAGTATCTCTTACTGTAGATTGAATAAATGGCCCTGAAGGGGAACTTGAACTGTTTCGTTTAACCCTTTACCCTAAGCAAACAGTGAAGACCCTGAACAGACACCGCGTTCTGATATGGGTGTACACTGTTTGCAAAAACCCAACACATGATTGCAGTCCAGATTCTACAGATAATTCTCTAAGATGTAAATAACGCGGCTTTTTTTTTTTTTTTTTTAATTTGAGGTTTAACGTCCCCGTCAACACTGTAAAGATCATTTTGGAGACGTTGCTTCCAATTTTGTGGGATTTGTACCCGACACTGAGATGAAATAACATCTCAAGCCATGTCGACCAATGAAACCAATAGGGTTTATAAGCATGGACTGTCCGACTTGCACTGCTTTACATGGGCAGGCTTAGTTCCTCTAAGCGGTTTACCACTGAGTCCTCGTGTGGGGTCGGATTTCAGCTCTGCGTGGAAGCATCATGCAGCCCATCTATTTCTTCAAGCCCCGATGGACGTAGGCCGCCCGACATTGAGATGAAAAGACAACGCAAGCCCTGCCGCCAAATGAAACCAATAGGGTTTATAAGCATGGACGGGCCGACTCGCACCGCCTTGCCTGGGCAAGCTTATATCCTCTTAGCGGTTTACCATTACTCGTGTGCGGGTCGGTTTCAGCTCTGCGTGGAAGCATCATGCCGCCCATCTATTTCTTCAAGCCCCGATGGGCGGGGTGTTTTTTTTTTTTTTTTTTTTTTTTTTAATTGATCCTTACCTTGATTTCCTAAAAACACGCCTATATAATTTTGACCCCCTTAAACCCCACTTTTATATAGTGGGACTGGAGTTAACGGTGATACCCATTATTTTTTCTTATTTCTGATTAAAAATAGCTTGTAGATGCCCGTTAGAACCGCCGAGCCGAGGCGGTTCTAACGAGTAATCACAATCTATATTTTGAACAGAAATATGATAAATATCAGATTTTCTTCTATCTGAAAGTTTTTTGACGGTAAAATTTTCAATGTATTTGAATATGTGTTCTTTGGTAAAGAGTGATAGTCACGTGAGCGCCAACGTTGAAAGTTGTGTGCTTAGTTACTTTGGTCGATAGGCAAACAATCGACCCAAAAAGTGTTTTTTGTGTGGGTCTGGGAGGGGTGGAATTAACAGTGGTTTCGACATTGTTGGTTACTTCCCATTAGGCACATGACGTAATTGTTTCGTCACATCAACGTCGGTGCAACGTCATGACTTTAATGCAACATCACATCTACGTCGGTGCAACGTCGAGTTGGTTTAAACATATTTATTTCGGAATTAATATAAATTATACAAGCAAGTAAATACAAACAAATCATAGGATAAGAACGAAAGCACAAGTAATTATTGAGTTCTTCTCCTTACATGCTTAATATTGTATTATTTCAGGTGGTTGTTTGTCAAATAATGTGTACTTAGGATCATACTGACATAAAACTAATTGAATAATTAGAAGTGGAAACAGAAAAAAGGGAACATATCAAAAGATAGATATATTTACAAAACAAAATAAATAGATAGATAAATAGATAAATAAATAAATGAAACTTTGGATGAAATGCAGTAAAAACTGCCATAAAAAGAAAACAGAGAAAATATAGTACGGTACAAAAGTAAACAAAAGAAAAAGAAAAAAAAAAAGAAAACCAAGCAGGGTTGGTGAGTGCTAGGGCGCGAGGTATAGGTAACGGATCCATATATCTTGTGAATTGGTAGGAGAGTCGTCGTAGAGTTCATTTGCATATTTAAAAGCGTTTCGTGTCGATAATATATTTGTGTACATTTGCGAATATAGCAGCATTTATGTCGTGGGATAGTGATGGGTCGTCATACAGAACTACTTTTAAGGTTGGGGTAGCGTACGTTGGGATTTCATTTAAGAGTTCCCCTCGCTGTCTCTGATATTGCATACAGTGGAAGAAGTAATGTTGGTTGTCTTCAATGCTCCCGCAGCTGCATAGAGGTGAGACAGATATATTCTTTAGAAAGAGGTGGAGATTTAAGGAGCTGCAATTTGTTCTTAAGCGCGTATGCAAGATTTGGGGATTTCGTTTGCCGCTGTAATAATGTTTGGGAACACCGAGTTGAGTTTACGTTGCCCTTGCAACGTGTGCCTGCTGGGTTATTGATATTCACATACTGATTTTAAACTACAGTATTTAAAACATTCATTATGCAATGAAAAATGGGACTGAAAATTTAAGTAGAACAATTATTTTTCTTTCATCCAATGTTAAATTTGAGAAAATCAAATAAAAACAAATTGGGTCATTTTGAGGTTGTTTTAATTTTTTCGGGATTTTCGGAGCTGGAAAAATGCCAGTACGGGTAAAGTCCCTTGATTTGACATGAGGCATGATGATCCCAATTGTCCCGTATGTACAAGAATCTTTCTTCCGTCGGACCATTAGAGAGTGGAATGCTCTTTCCGATTCGATCATTTCCACAGTTGAAGGTGCTGATAATACTGAAGCTAATTCTGCCTCTTTCGCGAGAGCCAGGGATAACTTCACAGGTCCTGATCTTTGAATGGCATTTGCCGTATTCTCAGTAATAATTCCGAATGCTGATTCTGGTATGTGACTCTACCTATGGAGAAGAACCGGCATTTCCTAGGGTCATCCCAGAAGGCAAATATAGAGTCACTCACTTCAGAGTGCATAGGACACTTCAGTGTTTTTCACACGGTGCATCGTGACATTGACATTTGACCCTTGACCTCGAAAATCTATAGTGTTCATCATCGCTCCACGGGAAACATTTGTGGAATGTTTGATACTTCAATGATGATAGCTTTGCCTTTTATCCTGTTCACAATGTTTTCAATGTCAAGTCCATTGTTAACTTAGCATTTGACCCTTGACCTTGAAAATCAATAGGATTTATTCTCTCTCCATGGGGAACATTTATGGAAGGCATGATGCTTCTCCGATGATGGCATTGTCTTTAATCCTGTTCACAAGTTTCCGGACACACGGACACCCACACAAACACCCACACACGGACGTATGGTATCGATCAGGGGATATTAACGAACAATCATGTCATGTGTCATTGACTGGTGACAGATAGATCTCAAAGCTATAATTCTGAAGTCATTCAAAATTCCTAAAGTATTCTGTTGCTTATTTGCGGCGAAATGCTCTTTATGACCTGCTCGCGATGCTTCACACTCTTTTTCCACCTTCTCTGTTTATGATTTGTACTGCCCGCATTGGGGAATGGCCTTAGAAAACCTTTCCTATAATGAATCGGTAAGAAAAGGCTCATTCTTATGTATTAGGTCCAATCCTTTAAAGACATACACAATTATGAAATCTTTTAATGAAATTAAAGGTAAACTAGATCGCGCAGTCGATGGTATACCATCGCAAATACCCGCTTTTTCTATGAATAAGACTAATGACTATGTATTAGCTAGCCAAAACTACATATAAGTTAAAAAAAGGTTGCAAAGAACATTCTAACTGATAAGCAAAGTTTCAGGAGTGTAACTCTTATAGTTTAGAAGATATGGCAAAGTCATACTTTTTTTACCTATGACCTTGGGATCATGTTGAGGTCCACCAAAATTATCCCAATTTATCCTATATTCCAACGGCCATCCAATATCCAAGTTTCAGAAGTGTAACACCAATAGTTTAGAAGATATGAAAAAGTCATACTTTTTAACTTTTGACCTTGGGGTCATGTTGAGGTCGAGGTCACACCAAAAGTATCCCAATTTATTCAATATTCAAAGGGCCATCCAATAACCAAAGTTTCAGAAGTGTAACTCCGATAGTTTAGAAGATATGGCAAAATCATACTTTTTGACCTTTGACCTTGGGGTTATGTTGAGAACGTGGTCACACCAAAAGTAGCCCAATATATTCTATATTCCAAGGACGGTCCAATAAACAAATTTTCAGAAATGTTAATCCGATAGTTTACAAGATATGACAAAGTCATACTTTTTTACCTTTGACCTTTGGGTCATGTTGAGGTCAAGGTCACACCAAAAGGAGCCCAATTTATTTCTATATTCCAAGGATCATCCAATAACCAAAGTTCCAGAAGTGTAACTCCAATAGTTTAGAAGATATGGCAAAATAATACTTTTTGACCTTTGACCTTGGGCCATGTTGAGGTCAAGGTCACGCCAAAAGTAGCCCATTGCCATCTACATTCCATTTATTATCCACAGACAAAGTTTGAAAAATGTATCTTAACCGGTTTCAGAGGAGATCCATTCCATAGAAACTCGACGGACGTATGTACACACACACACACACACACACACACACATACATACAAACATACATACATACAGACCCCCGGACTGATAGACACTCGACTCTGACACGAGAAAAATATACCCGATTTTTCTTCGAAAAAGCGGGTATAAAAAAGTTGTTTTCCGCAGCGCTACCTCCTTTGCTCCAACATGGAGCAATTTTTTACTTGTTGTATACATGTATTGATTTAATATTACAAATGACCACAGCTGGTTTTACTGCATGCGGTCGATATTTTACCCTTTCACCCCTGAGTTTCTGAACAGGAGTCTTCTAGTTTGATATGAATGGGTGTATTCATTCTTAAAGAACAGAGCTTTTGTCCATTTCATTGACATGATGGCACACAGTGTACATGTAGATCCTGGTGAAACTGCTCGTTACCTGACATCTCATCTGGACCAACAATGTTTGCACCAGTCGACAGGGTTGAATTACAACCCCCTTCAAATATTGTATTCCACCCGGTTTGTAGAAGTCTAGTTGTCGTGTTAATTCAGTTAAGTTACGAGTTTTAAATCAGGTTCCGTACCTTAAGTAAACAGCGAAGACACCGATCAGACGCCGCATTTTGTGGCTTTTGATATGGGTCTGAAATGTTTCCGATGATATGTTCAATAGTTTCCGTAATGCACCCGGTGAGGTCCGTCAACTGACATCGGCCAATTTCGTATGCATCCGATAAATGCTTAAAATGCCAATCACAGCACGTATCGTCTGCTTTGTTGTCTGTTGGAAACGTTTAAATTCATTGTTGAAAACAGTATGGGCCCAGATCAGACACCTTCTCTAGGAGCAGTTTGATCAACATCCACACTGTTTGCCTATATGCAAAACATAGGTTTCAAAAGTCTGAAAGAATATAATTCAAATCGAAAGTCCTGATCTGATACTTATACTGTTTCGTTTAACCCTGAAATACCAGTATTTTAAGCTAATGGTGTAGACCGATATCTGACGCCGCGTTCTGCGGCGTTTGATCTGGATCCAACACATAATTCCTGTCCATATACTAAAGTCAATCGCCGGCCTCGGTAGCTCAGTCGGATGCGTGTCTGACTGGTGACCAGGAGGACGAGGGTTCGATACCTGCTGGGGTCGGCAACATTCTTTTGTAGAAATTGATCATGAAATCTTTTCTACGGGCATTCTCTCCCAGCAGTTGTCAGTTTCTGGCGAAAGAATGTTCACTGTACTGGCTAACACTTTACGGCTAAGCCTGCCAAGTCAAAGAGTGTTGACTGGGCCGTTAAACCCAAAAACAAAACAAAAAAAATCTAAAGACAATGACCTAACACCAATAAGAACAGCAAGCCACTTTTTAATCGTAACCTTCGTTTCCCCAAATCGGTAGTTCGTGGTATAGGTTTTTGTCCTTAAAATATAAAATTGCTGCATGCTGGAGCAAAGGAGGAAGCGCTGCGGAAAACAACTTTTGTTACCTTTAATTAAAAGGTTTCATAATTTTGCATGTCTTTTATATAAAGGGCTGAACCTAATACATGAGAAGAATGAGCCTGTTCTTACTAATACATCATAGAAAAGGATTTTCTAAGGCCATTCCTAACTGAGGCTAGTACAAATCATCAACAGAGAAGGTGGAACAAGAATATAAAACATCGCGAGTAGGTCATAAAGAGCATTTCGCCGCAAATAAGCAACCGAATATTTAAATGAACCCTTTAGGACTTTTGAATGACTTCAGAATTGTAATCTTTCTGAAACCCATCTATCGGCAGTCAGTGACACATTACCTGATTGTTTGATACTACCCCCTCGCCACAAAGTTGATTTTCAAAGTTAAAGGTCAGAAAATCAAGGTCCTTGAAGGCCCACGCCCATCGGGGCTTGAAGAAACAGATTGGGCTGCATGATGCTTCCACGCAGAGCTGACACCGTCCGCACATGAATACTGGTTAACCGCTTAGAAGGCCTAAGCATGCCCATGAAAATGGTGCGAGTCGGACCGTCCATGCATATAAACCCAATTGGGCTCATCGGGCGGCAGGGTTGAGATGTCATTTCATCTCAATGTCGGGTAAAGTCCCACAAAATTGGAGCAACGTCTCCAAAATGACCTAAATATTGTTGAAGAGGACGTTGAACCTCAAATCAACCAACGAACCCAATGGACTTGACAACTAAAACCTTGTGAACAGGATAGAAGACAAAGCTATCATCATGGAAGCATCAAACCTTCCACAAATGTTCCCCATGGAAAAAGGGTGATTTCTAATAATAATAATAGTAATAATAGTAATAATAGCCTTTATTTACAGAGGGTAACACATTTAGCAATAAACAGCTAATCTTCCACGAGGCCCTCTCTAATATATACACTTATTACAAATGAACAAAATGAGAAACAAAATATAACAATTAAGAGTGAAGTATTACAAAGTGATGACACACACACACACACACACACACACACACACACACACACACACACACACACACACACACACACACACACACACACAATTATGTAAGACAGAACAAAAGAGGGAGAAAAAAGGAAATACAGAAGTAATAAATAGAAGCATGTTTTGCATTCAATTTACATTTTACAATATTTACAGTATTTATGAGTTAAATGAGTGACTGGATTTTATCCATTTAATGCAGTGATTATGAAAATAATTTACTGTTTCTAAACCTTTTAACTGACTGGGCAAGTTATTCCAAATGATTGGGCCAGAATAAATTAAACTCGGCTTAAAAATTTCTTTGTGCGGTTTGAATCAAATGTGCTAGTTGACCTAAGAGACTGGAGAGTTTCATTCATTAGTCGAAATTTGAACATTTCATTTATATAATTAGGTGCGAACGATTTATACATTTTAAACATAAACTTTGCCTTCCTAAGAAATATGCGTTCAAATACATTCAAAATCTTGAGATCATTCATGCTGCTGGCAATGTTTTCATACTGGTAATTCAAGATTATTTTTACAGCTCTTTTCTGTAGCCTATAAAACCATTTTATATCATTTCGTGACACACCTCCCCATACTGTTGAACAGTAGTCAATGTGTGGTTGGATATATGTTTTGTAAAATTGCACTCTGTGTTCAATTGTTAAATAGTCTTTTAGTCCTGATAATAGCCATGGATTTTTAGAAATTTTCTTAGAAATGAAATCAGTATGAACTGACCATGTACGATTGTTGTCTATATGCACACCCAGAACTTTATCACTTTCAATTTTATTAAAAAATATTACTGTTCAAATGATGTTCAAGATCAAGGGTCAAATGTCTAGGTCACAATAGACTTAACATTAAAAACCTTGTGAACAAGATAGAAGACAAAGCTATCATCATAAATCAAACCTTCCACTAATTTTCCCCATGGAGAGAGGATAAATCCTATCGATTTTCAACGTCAAGGGTCAAATGCTAAGGTCACAATGGACTTGACATTGATAACCGTGTGAACAGGATCTAACACAAAGCTATCAATAAAGAAGCATCAAACCTTTCACAAATTTTCCCCATGGAAAGACGGTGAAAATAGAAGTGAAGGCAATGATCAGGAATCGATACAATTAACTCACACCTCCCATTACAGACACCACAGGGAAAGAAACACAAACAAGTAATAACTGGACCCTAATGAAAGCCAAATGGACAATTACTTTCCCACAAAATGGCCTAGACACTATCCAAAATAAAAAGATACAGCAATCATTTTCATTACCAAGGTGAAGAATCAGAAGTCAAGGTCAAAATTGAGTTGACTTTGAAAACATTGTGAACAGGATAGCAGACAAAGCTACCATCCAATCTTCCATAAATATTCCCCTTGGAGGGAGGATGGACCCTATCGATTTTCTAATTCACTGGTCAAAGGTCAAGGTCACAGTCGACTTGAAATTAAAAACCTTGTGAACAGGATAGAAGACAAAGCAATCATCACAGAAGCATCAAACCTTCCACAAATGTTCCCCATGGAGAGAGAGGATGAACCATATTAATATTCAAGGTCAAGGGGAGAGTATTTGAAGGTGATAGCCATGTCATGTATATTTGTTAAAAAATCATAAATACCGTGATTTTAATTGTGGGAGATTATGCTTGCCTCTATCACCAAAAGGTCCATTTTGAACAAACCCCTGTTCTCTTGAATAATTTGTGGAATGGGATTCGATAGGTTACCGCGAAACATCACAAGACAGAACGTTCAAGTGAAAATGTCGCATACCTTGTGACACATTTATGAGAATATCAATAAGTAACCAGCTTTCAAATTGTCGGAAATCAATGTAAATTCCACACCCCTCTACCCCTACTAAAACCTTTTTGGGTCGTTTGTTTGTCAATCGACCCAAAGTTACTAAGCACTGAGCTTTCACCGTCCGCGCTCACGTGACTATCACTCATTATGAAATTATATTGGAATTTTTACCACCAAAAACTGAAAATTTTTAGATAAAAGAAAATTTGATAATTTTCATATTTCTGATCAGAACAGAGACTGTTGGTATTCGTTAGAATCACCTCGGCAATCTATTCTCACGCAGAAATAAGAAAAAAAATATATATATACCCCGTTAAACCCCAGTTTTACTATTTGAAAGTGTGGTTTAAAGGGGTCAAATTATATAGGCGTGTTCTCAGATGTGATTGGTAGGAAATCCAGGTAACTGCCATTTACAAAAAAAAAAAAGTCGAGGTACTTGTACCGCTTTGAGTACATGTTAAAGAGTTATCCATAGAACATGGACTGGAATCATGTGTTGTATTTTTCAAACAGTGTAGACCCGTATTAGAAAGCACGGTCTGATCAGGGACTACAGTGTTTTCTTAGGGTATAATTATTTAAGGGGTTAAACTAAACAGTTCCCATCCAGGACCCTTTTTTCCAATCTACACTCAGAGATAATCGACCCATCAGTGCTGTTTTAACCCTTTCACGCCTGAGTTTTCGAAGTGCCCTCTACGATCACTAACTTTGGGCACGTTCATTCTAGTGTCTAGCTATGTTATATATGCTGAAAAAGGTGGCTCATTCATGCCGAGAAATACCTGTAGCGAATCTCCGGTATAACAGAATCAGCTGGCAGATATATATGGTTGCTATGGTAACATGTAAGGTACAGGAGTAATAAATACTTAGAATATCATCGCAGAAGTTTTTTGTTTGTTTGATTTGAGGTTTAATGTCCCCTCAAACACTGTATAGGTCATTTTTGAGACGTTGCTTCCAATTTTGCGAGACTTTTACCCGACATTGAGATGAAATGACATCTGAAGCCCTGCCGTCTAATGAAACCCAATAGGGTCATCGCAGAAGTTACGGGGCATTTACCTGTGAGTTAGGTTATAAATAAATTGGTTCTGCTCCCGGCAAGCATTCTCTCTTACCAATACAAACTTATACCGGAGCAAATTTCTTGGCATGGCGAGACTGCGCGCGTGCGCAGGCTTATCTGAGTGTTTAAGTTCATCAATGCTATTCACAAAGATCGCTGATCTCCTGAAACTTTTTTAACGGTTCCCAGTTTATCACGTGATTTCCAAATATGGAAGTACCGGTAAAATGGCAGCCCCGAACAAACCCCTCCCCATAAGGGTAAACAGTGTGTAGAAATATCCCTGCAGGCACAGGTCGCTAGGGCAACGTCAAATCAACGTCATGACGTTGCACCGACGTAGATCTGACGTCGATGTGACGTCACAATTACGTCATGTTCCTGCTGGGATCAAGAAAATCGAGCCCAGACTGCGCGCGTGCGCAGGCATATCTGAGTGTTTTAGTTCACCAATGCTATTCAGTATTGAACACAAAGATCGCTGATCTCCTGAAACTTCTTTTTTTAAGTGTCTTAAACGGTTACCGGTTTATCACGTGATTTCCACATATGGAAGTCACGTGACCACTTCTTCTTCCGGTAAAATGGCAGCCCCGAACAATCCCCCCCTCTAAGGGTAAAAAGTGTGTAGAAATATCCCTGCAGGCACAGGTCGCTAGGGCAACGTCAAATCAACGTCGGTGCAATGTCATGACGTTGCACCGACGTAGATCTGACGTTGTATAGACGTCGTGACGTTGTACCGACGTCGATGTGACGTCAAAATTACGTCATGTTCCTGCTGGGATCAAGAAAATCGAGCCCATGCCGAGAAATACCTGTAGCAAATCTCCGGTATAAGAGAAGGCCAATCAGCTGGCAGATATATGGTTGCTATGGTAACATGTAAGGTACAGGAGTAATAAATACTTAGAATATCATCGCAGAAATTATTTGTTTGTTTGATTTGAGGTTTAACGTCCCCTCAAACACTGTATAGGTCATTTTTGTGTCCTGTCGTCTAATGAAACCCAAAAGGGTCATCGCAGAAGTTACGGGGCATTTACCTGTGAGTTAGGGTTTAAATAAATTGGTCCTGCTCCCGGCACGCATTCTCTAACCAATACAAACTTATACTGGAGCAAATTTCTTGGCATGACGAGCTAACTCATCAGGATCTACACTGTTTGCATAAGTATCTGTGGCGCGCTTCAGGGTTAAAAGGGTTTACCTTTGCTGTTGGTACAGGTTTAATTATTACGCAGTACACAATCACTAGAATCGAAAAGGATAATTTAATCCGTAGTTTATACCATTCTGTGTAGTTTTTTTACGACCCTTTCAAGATTATTTCACCGATATCGAACCGTTAGTCAGAGGTGGGCGAAAACCGGAGTACCTGGAGAAAAACTACCTGCGTTGCAGATCTTGGCGTCTCACATGTGACCCGAGCCAAGCTCGAACCACAGCGGTGAAAGTCCTAATGATTAAGAGTCAGCACTCTTATCCACTAGGCCACGGAGCCTGTCATCTCTTTCAAACACGCATAGACATACCCTCATCTATCAAACACTGAATTATAATTTTTGGGACTGTACTTACTGAAAATAAAACAATAGTCAAAACCGAATACCCTTCCGACGATTAAAACGAAGAACATAGTTCGTTATTAAAAATCCAGACTATATCAAAAATAGAATGCGAATGGCTAAAAATCAGATTTCAAATGTATAACTGAATGTATTCACAAAATTGAATTGTTAAAAAAGTGTTTTAATTTTATCTATAACTCGAACTTCGGTAACTGACAATTCGCTTACATTAATGAAGTTTCTTCAATACATAGTACACGCCCCTTTTAAACCTCTTCATACAGGCCTTGATATTCACGAATTCCCCCCCCCCCCCCAAAAAAAAAAAAACAAAAAAAAAAAAAAAAAAAAACAGTCATTTAAGTGCCTTTTGGCGCTTTGATTTCCTTCTAAGAATTTCTATAATACTGTTGGTACATCAGCACCAGAGTAAACGCTAACACGCCCGCAGCCAGGTATTACCACGGTAACAGCAGTCCATAAAGCAGGTAGCTAGTCTCTATTGCATACTTTGTACAAATTTTATTAGGAAATTAATCGGCATGCGAGACATTTTGCCTTATTTCTAGTCCGAACATAGATTTATGTTGCTAGTATAGGTAGACCCGCCCCAATTCGGCGGTTCTAACGAGCACCCACAGATTGTTGCTTCGTTAGAACCGCCTCAACGAGGCGGTCCTAGCGACCTCCCGAAATCTATTTCTTTGAAATGAAATACGAAAAAAGGAGTACCCCGTAACTAGAAGTGAAGGCAATGATCAGGAATCGATACGATTAACCCACACCTCACATCACAGACACCACAGGGAAAGGAACACAAACAATAAATAACTATACACTAATGGAAACATCAAAAGTTGGAAGCCAAAAGGGCAGTTACTTGTCCGTTAAATGCCCAAGTGGCTATCCAAAATAAAAGGCACAACAACAAAACACCCAAAGACGAACTTTTACAAAAATAAACCGCAACAGAAGAACCGACTTGGGACGGTCAGTTTAAAAGTATTTCACTTGGGGGGGGGGGGGGGCGGCCGGGGGGGGGGGGGGGGGGGTAGGGGGGGGGGGCTTAAATCGATATCGATTTTACGCGGCCGCAATCCTTGCCTTTACTTTTGCCGCATGAAGGCTGCCTAACTCATCAGTGCAACATTCCCCAAAACATCAAACAATCACACAGAAGAAACAACGATGAAGACTCGACAACAGGAAACAACTGAAATGCTGCAGCAAAAGAAACCCAACAGTTAGACTTCAAAGTGCCCGACTGTGTTTACCCAGATCAGACGCGACAGAGAGCGGTCTGATCAGGGTAGGGTCTATATTGTTTGCTTATAGCACAGGAATTTTAGGGAAACATGACACTGAATGCAGTTTCTGAACAAGGTCAATAAATTGTTTGCTTACAGTACAGAAACGTTAGAGTTAAATAGGAAATGTTATCAGTCTAAGAATCTTCCTACACTCAGAGACAGCCGATCAATCCAGCGCTGGTAGTGCTTTGATTACATCCTCAATTCCGAAGGAAGATAGAACGTATACGTCAATTTTTAAGCAGATGGGACAGAATGAATTGGGATAAATGTACTCAGCTACATTTTGAAACGGTATTCGCATGAAAATTGAAAATGAGCAGAAAGGTTTATCTTTCTTCTTTTTTTTTCTTTTTTTTTATTTGTTTCTTTGCTTTTTATCCCCCGACCGAAAAGGTTCGGGGATATAATGATCAGCCTGAATTCCGTCCGTCCATCCGGCCGACCGTAGACATAACCTTGTGATGGCCATAACTCCATACTCTTTGAGATATATTGATGGTACTTGGTACAATTGTACACAACGTTGAGTAGGCGTGTCATGCACAACGTCAAGAACCACAACTCTAGGTGCCATTTTATTTGAGTTATCTCCCCTCACAGTATTTCTTTGTGGTCGCCTTTTGATCACTTGTACCACCAACACCTAACTTTGGACGGGACTTCTGCTCGTAGTGATATCCAAAAGATTAATTATAGGTCCGGGATCGAAATCAGGACCTCTCATTCATTTTTATATTGATGGAATACTTGCAAATATAACATGAAGTTGTAACGCAACTAAGTATTATGTGTGTGTAACACATGCACGCACACAAGCATACAAGTTCATTCTTGGACAAATGTCGAACTACCTGAACGCAGGCAATGTATAGTCCCGTTTTTCGAGATTATCTCGCATGAAGGTCATGCTAAGAAGCTTTCTTCATGCGGTCACGTTGTTAAATGTTTCTAATGATATCCACATTTATGCCATTAAGAAAGACATGAATGGTACCTTATAAAATTTAGTGAATGTATTACAGAGTCAACAGCAAGAAGATCAAGTGGTCAAACGAAGAACAACTCGAATGCGCAGTAGAATCATGTAAATGTGGTATTGACCCGGCTGGTTTCGAGATCAAATTCATCAATGATGAGATTGGTAAGCAGAATATTAAAAAATACATTACCTATATGTAGAACCATTACATGTGAACAGTAGTAAGTATTAAGCGACCGTCTACGCAAAAGTTATATTTCTTAGGGCTGAAAACTGAAGCAAACTGAACAAGGTATTAAAGCAATTTTACCTAGTGACCTTGCTTTTGATCTGACATGACCCATATTCTAATTTGACAAATATATCATCAACACATCTATTCCGGTATAGCTTTATGAAGACTGAAGAAAAACCATGTCCTTCAGACAGTGAATAAGGCATTAAGGCAATTTGACCTAGTGACTAAGTTTCTGATCCTACATGACCCACATTTAAACTTGGCCAGGATATCATCAAGACAAACATTCTGGTATAGTTTCTTGAAGACCGAAGCAAACCTGTGGTTTCATAACAATCTGATCTAGTGATCTAGTTTTAAATTCCCAAAATCCATATTCGAAAGACAAGTACTCTGGAAATGTGTCAAAAACATTGAAGCAAAACTTATTACGTTTAAACAACACTGCGCTAAAATGGTGTCTATCTTATCTCTAGAACTTACATTTTTCAGATGAAAAGGTTTAATAGTTGTCTTATTTCTAGTCCGAATATAGATTGTGAGTGCTCGTAAGAAGGTTTAAAGCAATTTGACCTAGTTGGTTTTGATGAAACCTGGCCAATATTTAAACCTGAAAAAGATATCAAGGCAAATTCTGATATAATTTCATGAAGATTGGAGCAAAACTGGGCTCTATATGTTGAAACGGTTTTTAAAGACTTAAAGACCTTGTTTTTGACCCGACATTCCATTATCAAACTTGACCATGATACCATCAAGTCAAACATTCTGGTAAAGTTTCATAAAGGTCGAAGCAAAATAATGGCCTCAATTTTTTTTTAATCTGAACTAGTGACCTAGTTTCTGACATGACATAGCTTGTATATGAACTACAAGCATACGTGTTTTAGTAAATAAGAGCGCTGATTCTTACTACGATTATATTTTTGATTAGATCATACTCCCAGAATATAATATCTTTTTCCTGCCTTTGAAGGATTTTTTTAAAAAACGTACCTTAAAATGAATTTCATCATGCTAATTTTCAAAATGCTTCAGATACATAAAATATGAAGAGGTCAGGCAGAATAATTATAAACATATGGTAAGTTTTTAAAATGTAGCAAATCGAACATACTCCTTGTAATGTTTTCTGATTTACAGGCTATGGGGTGTTTACAACAACTTCCTTCAACGCGGGTGATTATTTAATGGAATACCCGGGAGAGCTCCTCACAATTAGTGAGGCGAGAAAAAAAAGAAGGAACTATTCCCCTGAACAGGGGAGCTTCCAATATGAGTTTAAATTCCGGGAAAAAACATTATGGTAAGAGGCATTTTTATGGCTATGTATTTAGCTCAGACACCACATGTCTTGTATGGAAAACACATCTTTATGTTTATCTCAGGAATAAATATACGAATAATCATCGAAGAATGCTTTATACGTTACTGGTGTTTAATATGGGCTATTATTTCGGTTTTCATGGTTTATCATTTCATCCCACCAATAATTAAGTAATACCGGGACGCTACCTTGCTTTTGGTTTTTCTTCTAAGCATTGTTAGAGCCAGTAACCCAGTGCTATATTCATGTCATCTCGGCATTTTTATCTATGTTGAGAGGAATGTTGAATGAACTAGAATTCTGTCCAACGTATAATCATCGTTTTCACAAATAAAGATGAGAAGGGGATTTGCAGCTATAAAATATTTTTGCGAGGTACAGAACTCACTTTAAATTGTCTTCTCACAAACCCTAAATCACGTATCTTTATTAAAATGGTTAAATAGCTTCTAGAAATCATGGATCTTGAGGGCAGTAGTAAAATCGACCCTTTGAAACCAATCAAGTGGAAGCTATGTGCGGAATAGCTTTCACACGAAAACCCGAAGTTTTATGCTTTGTCATGTTCTCTTAAAAGAAAAAGGAGAAAAGGTGCGTAAACTGTGTTAGATGCACTAAAATATCTTTTTATGTCGGATCTCTTTAGAAGTTTTGGAAAAACTATTATCCAAAAAGCCCAGAGTTGAAAAGCTTTATTTTGTCGAAAACGAAAGAAGGCGAAAAACAAAAACTTGAGAGCCCGTGAACGAAATACCTTGTATATAATTGTATACTACATTGACATTTGTAGATACCCAAGAAAGACGTTGAAAACCCGAGTCCGATGTGCGAGGGTTTTCAACTCCTTCCGAGGGACTTGGCGAATGTAATTGATTGATTTTTTGGGTTTAACGACACGTCAACCCTTGTGGGTCTTTTTGTGTCGTCTCCCAGAGAAAGGGAAAAACGGGAAATAGAAGAGATAGTAGAAGAGATGAAACAGAGGGACAGGGTTTTCGAGAAAGAGGAAAATGAAACGAAGTGTAGAAACAGAAGAAATAAAAACACTCCCCCTCTACCCTTACCTGGTGCAAGGACAGCAGGCCTTGCCCAACTGTAAGCCAATATCAGCTGGACGCCCCAATAATGCAAGATACTGGCGAATGTAAATCTCCAAATCATGTTTGATCGCTTTTATTATATAAAAACTTATTTCTGTACTAGGAAACGCACAAAAAGCAGAGAAAACGCAATTGTTGTATCTGTTCTTTCAAAGGCTAAAAGTCCGCGTAAAGCGACGTTAGCTGCTTGTTTTGAAAATGCTGCGTTTTGGGTCGAGTCTTTACGTCATAATTGACCTAGTTATTTTTTACTTTCCCGTTCACATCTATGGAGATGACGTCAAAGTAAGCAGCGGGTCCGGGATATAATTGTCTAAAATAACAAAGTAGAAGTAAAACAAAGATCAGGAATTGATACAATTAACTTACTCCACCCATAAAAGACACCAAAGGGAAAGAAATACAAACATTAAGCGACCAGACCATAATGGAAACCTAAACAAAAGAAGGCCATAAGGACATTTACTTTCCCACAAAATGGCCATATGGCCATCCAAAATTAAAAGACACAAGTGATACACACAGTAAGTAACAAACAACAACATAAATAAATCGCCACAGAAGAGCCGCCTTGGAACGGTCAGTGGAAGATTTCCGCTGGGGGGCTTAAATCGATTTTACGTGGCCAAAATCCTCGCGCCCTTACTTCCGTCGCGATTCAGACAAATAATTAGTTCAGTCCGCATGAAGGCAAAGCTGGTTTATAACAACCGAAAAAAAAAACGTGATTAAAATAGCTTTCTTTCCCTTTGGTGTCTTTTATGGATGGAGTAAGTTAATTGTATCAATTCCTGATCTTTGTTTTACTTCTACTTTGTCTGTTAAAACATAGCCGTTAGAACGATGCGACACATCTTTTTCACATAATATTATATTTCTACAGTATTAGATTCGAGCTTTGATGTGGTAAACATACCTTCTAAACCTTGCATAGTGGCCGTACAGGCCTAGCCAAATTGTGTGCTAGTTAATACACATGGGACCGAAATAGATAGAATGCGGTTTCAAATACACGTTAATATAACAGAAAACTTTAGAGATTTTGATATAAAAGCAACGAAAGTTAAAAAAAAAATGACATTTCCCTTGCAGCATAGATGCGACTGAGACGGACTATTCCAAAGGTAAAATGGTTAATGACGCTGCACCAGAGGATCCAATGTGGAATTCTTCAATGAAAATCATTGTAGTGGACAAAATTCCACACCTCTGCTTATTTGCGACCAGAGACATCAAGTGTGAAGAAGAAATCAGATATGATTACGGAGATAAGAAGCTTCCCTGGAGAAAAAAGGTATCTAAATTTCTTAAAAATGATAGCCAAACAAACTCAAATCATATGAGCATACAGTGGTGAAGGTGAATACTTGCAAGCTTTAAATGCACTGAAAAACACAAATTCTGTGTTTTACATTCGTATCATTGATTTATTATTTATTGCCCTTTTAGCTCACCTGTCACGTAGTGACAAGGTGAGCTTTTGTGATCACTTTTTGTCCGTCGTCCGTCGTGCGTGCGTGCGTGCGTGTGTGCGTCCGTAAACAATTTCAAATTATTATATCTCTTATACCCCATGGTCAATCAATTTTATTGAGAAGCATCATCAGGTAGGGGGAAAGGCTGCATAAGGTTTTTGGGCTGATCAGATTGGAATTCTGGTTGCCATGGCAACATATAGCTCCCATAGACTTACAATGGGAAAAAAATAAAATATCATCTTCTATGAAACCACAGGGCGCAGAGCTTAGATATTTTGCATGTATTAACGGCCAGTGGTCACCAACATACTTCCTGCCAATCATGCCCCTGGGGACCAAATTGGCCACGCCCCGGGGCCCCTTCGCTCCCATAGACTCATAATGGAACAAAAAGCTTCAAAAATTTTCTTCTCGGAAACCACGGGGCCCATAGCTCAGATATTTAGCATGTAGCAACGGCAAGTTGTCACCTACATAATTCCTGCCAATCATGCCCCTGGGGTCCAAACGGGCCACGCCCCGGGGCCCTTAAGCTCCTATAGACTCATAATGGAAAAAAGCTTCAGAAATCTTCTTCTATGAAACCACAGGGCCCAGAGCTGAGATATTTTGCATGTAGCAACGGCAAGTGGTCACCTACATAATTCCTGACAATCATCCCCCTGGGGTCCAAATTGGCCACACCCCGGGGCCCCTTAGCTCCCATAGACTCATAATGGAAAAAAAGCTTCAAAAATCTTCTTCTCCGAAACCACAGATCCCAGAGCTTAGATATTTAGCATGTAGCAACGGCCAGTGGTCACCTACATAATTCCTGCCAATCATTCCCCTGGGGCCAAATGGGCGACGCCCCGGGGCCCCCTTCGCTCCCATAGACTCATAATGGAACAGAAAGCTTCAAAAATCTTCTTCTCGGAAACCACAGGGCCCAGAGCTTAGATATTTAGCATGTAGCAGCGCCAAGTGATCACCTACATAATTCCTGCCAATCATGCCCCTGGGGTCCAAGCAGGCCACGCCCCGGGGCCCTTTAGCTCCTTTTGACTCATAATGGAAAAAACCTTCGCAAATAAAAATCAAAAATGAGTTCCTTTAAGAGCAATGAAAACATTCATAAGAAAGCAGATGGGCCATACTACGCAGCCTCGGCCAACAAAGCCCCACCAGTGACCCTGCAATGATCTGGCAAAGAAAGCAAATCTTCTTTTCTGAAACCACAGGGCCCATAGCTGAGTTATTTGGCATGTAGCAACGGCAAGTTGTCACCTACATAATTCCTGCCAATCATGCCCCTGGGGTCCAAATTGGCCACACCCCGGGGCCCCTCAGCTCCCATAGACTCATAATGGAAAAAAAGGTTCAAAAATCTTCTTCTCTGAAACAACAGGGCCCAGAGCTTAGATATTTAGCATGTAGCAACGACCAGTGGTCACCTACATAATTCCTGCCAATCATGCCCCTGGGTTCCAAATGGGCGACACCCCGGGGCCCCTTCGCTCCCATAGACTCATAATGGAACAAAAAGCTTCAAAAATCTTCTCCTCGGAAACCACAGGGCCAAGAGCTTAGATATTTAGCATGTAGCAACGGCAAGTGGTCACCTACATAATTCCTGCCAATCATGCCCCTGGGCTATAGACTCATAATGGAAAAAAGCTTCGAAAATCTTCTTCTCTGAAACCACAGGGCCCAGAGCTGAGATATTTGGCATGTAGCAACGGCAAGTGGTCACCTACATAATTCCTGCCAATCATGCCCCTGGGGTCCAAATTAGCCACACCCCGGGGCCCCTTAGCTCCCATAGACTCATAATGGAACAAAAAGCTTCAAAAATCTCATTCTCTGAAACCACAGGGCCCAAGGTTGAGATATTTAGCATGTAGCAAAGGCAATTGGTCACATTCATAATTCCTGCCGATCATGCCCCTGCGTTCCAAATGGGCCACGCGCCGGGGCCCCTTTGCTCCCATAGACTCATAATGGAAAAAAAGCTCAAAAATCTTCTTCTCTGAAACCACAGCGCCCAGAGCTTAGATATTTAGCACGTAGCAACGGCATGTGGTCACCTACTTAATTTCTGCCAATCATGCCCCTGGGGTCCAAATGGGCCAAGCCCGGGGCCCCTTAGCTCCTATAGACTCATAATGGAAAAAAAAGCTTCAAAACTCTTCTTCTCTGAAACCTCAGGGCCCAGAGCTTAAATATTTAGCATGTAGCAATGGCAAGTGGTCACCTACATAAATCCTGCCAATCAGGCCCCTGGGGTCCAAATTGGCCCCGCCCCGCGGCCCTTAACCTCCCATAGACTCATAATGGAAAAAAAAGCTTCAAAAATCTTCTTCTCTGAAACCACAGGGCCCAGAGCTTAGATATTTAGCATGTAGCAATGACAAGTGGTCACCTACATAAAACCTACCAATCATGCCCCTGGGGTCCAAATGGGCCACACCCTGGGACCCCCTTAGCTCCCATAGACTCATATAAATGAAAAAAAAAAACTTCAAAAATCTTCTTCTCTGAAACCACAGAGCTTAGATTTTTAGCATATAGCAACGGCAAGTGGTCACCTACATATTTCCTGCTAATCATGCCCCTGGGGTCCAAATGGGCCACTCCGGGGTGGGGGGGCCCATAGCTCCCATAGACTCATAATGGAAAAAAGCTTCAAAAATCTTCTCAGAAACTGTGAAGCACAGAACTTAGATATTTAGTATCTAGCAACATAAAATAGCCAGCTACATACATCCTGCTAACCCTGCCCCTGGGTTCAAAATTGGCCACGCCCGAGCTCATCACCTCCAATAGACTTATAATGGAAAAAAACTTAAGAAATCTTCTTCTATGAAACCATAAGGCCCAGAGCTTAGATTTTTAGCATGTAGCAATGTCAAGTGGCCACCTGCATAAATCCTGCCAGTTATGCCCCTGGAATCCAAATTGGCCCCAACCCAGGGCTCTTTAGCTTCCATAGACTTTCAATTGGAGAAACTTCAAAAATCTTCTTCTCTGACACCACAGGGCCCTGATAATGATAAAAAAAAAACACTTAAAATTGGGAAAAAATCTTCTTCTCTGAAACCATAAGTCCAAGAGCTTAGGTATTTAGCATGTAGCAATGTCGAGTGGTCGCCTACATGAATCCTGCCAATCATGCCCCTGGAGTCCAAATCCTGTGGCCCCTTAACTCCAACAAACTTATAATAGAAAAAGCTTCAAACATCTTCTTTGAAACCATGAAGTACAGACCTTAGATATTTAGTATATAGCAACACAAAATGGTCGCCTACATTAATCCTGCCAACCGTGCCCTTTGGGTCAAAATTGCCCAAGCCCCAGGGCTCATTAGCTCTTAGACTTATACTGGAAAAAAAAAAAATCTTTTTCTCAAAAACCATAAGGCACAGATTTTGTTTGATTTGAGGTTTTACATCCCCGTCAACACTGTATAGGTCATTTTGGAGATGTCTCTTCCAATTTTGTGGGACTTTTACCGAACATTGTAATGAAATAACATCTCAAGCCCTGTCGCCCAATGAAACCAGTAGGGTTTATATGCATGGACATCGCTTTGCCTGAGCTTAGATATTTAGTATGTAGCAATGTCAAGTGGTCTCCTACACTAATGATTTTCTGGTACACAGGTGAGCGATATAGGGCCATTGGGCCCTCTTGTTTCTGCAAATAATTATGACTTGACTCTAATGGAAACATCAACGGTGGAAAGCCAAAAGGGCAGTTACTTCCCACAAAATTGCCAAGTGGCTATCAAAACTTAAAACGATACAAACAATAAATGACAAACTATTACAAAGATAAACCGCGCCAGAAGAACCGCCTTGGAACGGTCATTGAAAAGTTTTTCACTAGGGCTGGGGCTTACATGTACATGGATATTACGCAGCCTCAACCCTCGCCCTCGCCCTTATTTCTGCCACGGTTTATTTGTTTGTTTGATTTGAGGTTTAACGTCCCCGTCAACACTGTATGGGTCATTTTGGAGGCGATGTTTCCAGATTTGTGGGACTTTCACCCGACATTGGGATAAAATGACATCTCAAGCCCTGCCGCCCAATGAAACCAATAGGGTTTATATGCACAGACGGTCTAACTCGCACAACTTTTCCTGGGCAGGCTTAGAACCTCTAGGCAGTTTACCAGTACTCATGTGCGGTCGGTTTCAGCTCTGCGTGCGGTCGGTTTCAGCTCTGCGTGGAAGCATCGTGCAGCCTCTGCCGCGGTTTAAACAAACAATTTGTTTAGTCCGCATGAAGGCTTCCTAACTCATTAGTGCAACATTTCCGGGAACATAAATATTAACCAATCACTGAGATAAAACAACGATGAGGACTCGAGAGCACGCAACAACTAAACGAAAATTAACAGCAACTTATTATTTGTTACGCATACTGGAATGAAACACCAATAGATCTCCGTTGACATAAAACAACCAGTATATATATATATATTTTTTTTTTCTAACTTATATTTTCATTATGTTAATGCCTCTATATTCAGGCCATGATAATCACTCCAAATAATCACTCATATTGTTAAATATAGCTATTTAAAAAAAAAACGGCATCATAGTTTATGTACACTGAAAAGTTCCGTCATCCTTTCTACTAATCCATTTTGACTTGTACTTAGGTTCTGAAACAGGAACAGGCTGGTGAGTGAAGCTGAATCTGCATGGGTTACATGGATAGTATATGTCGCATGCAAATCTTACCATCTCATAAATGGCTGTCAAACGAAACCAGCTTGTAATTATTAGATTAGATCTCTCAAGCTAACCAATCCTGTACTACTCGGCATGTATTTATAAGCATCGACAATTAATTTATAAAAGTCACAAAATTGCATGAATAAATGCCTTTATTTCAAGCAGCTACCTGTTTGTTTTTTTTAAATAGTTCTCTCTGTATTTGAATTGAAAGCGTTATTCACTCAAATTAACAGGTGTTAAATTTTCTTTGCATCAGCTGGAACGGTGTCTTTGTAATGAACGTCATTTTAACTAAACGTATTGCAAAGATTGTCGAAGTAATCATATAACATAATTTTGCATTTGTATACCAGTTTGATTGCTACTAATCTCACCATCTTAGTGCAGAAAACAAAAGAAAGTTGGTATTGTGTAGAAGTGACTATGTCCGTGCAAAATGCTACAAAGGCAACGTGCCTGATACCCTTACTTTATAATTGTCACAAAGCAGTCACAAAAAAATGGCCAAAAAGGGTTGATCTATTGAGCGAAAAACATATGTATGCAAGAGCCATTTCTTGTGGTGTGGCGGATTAAAAGCAACCGTTGTATCGACTCTCTGTGGACCTAACGTGCTAGTTTCGGCCTCAACATCCACTCCAGATATTTTTCAAGGTACACATATATGCTAAATAATTACAAAAGGCAAAGGAAACATTAATTACAAAACAAGCTGCTACAAATATATTGGCTATGTTTCCTGTCTGTCTGGGGAATGAACACAGTTGATTCGATATAATGAACGTTAGTTTTATTTATTTTTGTTTTGTTTTGATAAATTCATTATTTATTATATATACTTGGATTTTTCAGATGACAAGGCTATACCTGAGAATCATATTCAAACGACTCCTAGGAAACAGAAAGCCATAGAAGATAACACATGTACAGAAAGAATATGTCGCTCGTACAAATATAGTAATTATAATGAGACACAAGTTCATATTGACACTAGCGAACTGAAAGCGTTGGGAAATAAGACAGCGATAGAACATTCGTATGACTCATATAATTGTGTAAGGTATGATGAGAAAATTGTGGAAACGGATGTCGGCGAACAGAAAGCTGTGGAAGATGGAACAAGTACAAAACATATGTGTAGCTCTGACAATTATGGCAATTTTGACACGAAAGAAGTTGATATTAATGATGGTGAACAGAAAGTCCTGGAAGATAAGACAGATAAAAATACCATGTGTAGCTCGTACAGTGATGGTAGCTATCATGACAAACAAGCTGACATTGATGCTGGAAAAATGGGAGCATTGGAAGATGAGACGGATATGGAAATTTTGTGCAGCTCACACAACGATGGTAATTATGTGCTCACACAATGATCGTATTTATGATGACAAACAAATTGAAACAAAACCTCTTTGGGGGTAGGACAGAGATATAAAAAAGTGTGCATAGTTCACACAATGACGGTCATCACTATTATCGAATTGATACAATTAAAACAAATATCTTATGAGAATTGCTTTTCTTAAATTCGAACTTTTGCATGTCTATCAGTAAACAGAAGTAAAGTCAATGATCAGGAATCGATACAATTAACTCACTCTTCCAGTTACCGACATCACAGGGAAACAAACACAAACAAGTAATAACTAGACCCTAATGGAAACATTAACAGAGGAAAGCCAAAAGGACAGTTACTTTCCCACAAAGCTAAGGTTATTATAAACTGATTTCCTTATACGTACTATGAATTATATTCGCATCATATAGGTCGATGTTTATGCATAGAATCTCCTTCTGGAGAATATACATATTTCCGACCGAAAGTGGTAAATAGAATTGAAGACAATGATCAGGTATCGATACATTTAACCCACAACTCCCATCACAGAAACACAACCATGAAAAAATAGACCCTTACGGTAACATCAACAGTGAAAAGCCAAAAGGGCAGTTAATTTCCCACAAAATCGCCAACTGTCTATCCAAAACAAAAATATACAAAGGAGACGAAGCCTTACAAAAATGAACTGCTATAAAAGAACCGCCTTGGAACGGTCTGTTAAAAGTTTTCCACCGGGGGCTCCCACCGATTCCACTTGATCGCTTGAAAGCGGATTTCTTAAAGATACCGAACTTCCCTCTTTAATTGCACGCCGGAGGGTCAGGCCTCAGATTCTATGACGGCTCCAACGTAAAGGCTTATTGAGAATTAGAGAGATCTATTTCAAGGTTATGTTGGTTGGTGCCTGATGCTCTGTCTCTGGTCGGGCCCATCGAAGTCTAACTGTTGGTTTTCTTTTGCTCCAGCATTTCAGTGGTTTCTTGCTGTCGAGTCCTCACCGGTCTCTCACCTCTGTGGTTCTTTGATTTTTTGTGTTCACGGAGATGTTGCACTGATGAGTTAGGAGGCCCTCATGCGGACTGAACAAATTATTTGTCTAAATCGCGACGGAAGTAAGGGCTAGGATTGTGGCCACGTAAAATCGATTTAAGCCCCCCAGTGGAAATCTTTCCACTGACTGTGTGTCACTTGTGTCTTTTTATTTTGGATGGCCATATGGCCATTTTGTGGGAAAGTAGCTGTCCTTATGGCCTTCCTTTGTTTAGGTTTCCATTATGGTCTGGTCGCTTAATGTTTGTGTTTCTTTCCCTTTGGTGTCTTTGATGGGTGGAGTAAGTTAATTGTATCGATTCCTGATCTTTGTTTTACTTCTACTTTGATGAACATGATGATATATGCATGTTGTTCTTTATGTTTTCTGTGGCTATTGACAATCTTTCATGTTTTATTTCAGCAAAAGTATCAGTGATGAATGCAGCAGAGTCTGTTAAGTCTACTGAAACCGCCACAGAGTGTTTCAAACTAAAATTGATACGAGAGCTTCGTGAACAGAATGCCCATCTTATGCAGTTATTACAAGGCGGTGGAGAACTAACAAATATACGCCAAGGCCTGAAAAAAACTGGTAAGTAGTTACGTTCATGAGTTTAAATATCCTTAATTTTTCTACCCTTTATCATAAGAAGCCACGGAGTTTTAAGATTTCTAAATCATTGGCCACAAAATATAATACATACTTAATACATCTTAACTGGCACCATACTGAACAGTATTTTTATTGCGGCTGAAGTGGATGGATTCAGGCGCTGGTTTAGACTATTAATGTCTGGCCTACTACAGTCGATCTTGGATGGCTCGAACCCCTGGGTGATCATGCAAATTGTTCGAGACAAATGTAGTTGGAGCTATCTGTGGTAATAATAAATACCAAACATAAGTGCAGAATTGTGGGATAGTATAGCTTTTTGGTGTTATACATGAAATAATAATGTAGAATGTACTCATTAGAATGCCTCCTCTAGGCGATTCTAATGAGTTAACACAGCATACATTTGCAAAATAAAAAGAAAATCTGCTAATAAATTACCTTTTCACCTATTTGAATGAATTCACTGCTGACTCAAGAATGGGTTCCACTTATCCATTGTAAACGAGCCATTGGGGCTCGAGCCATCGAAGTGCTACTGCATTACGATTACACATCCGTGTGATATAGTGAATTCTTGCATACCCCCAAAAAAGTCCTTTTTCGTATTATTTTTTTAATATTGTTCTTAGTTATACTCCGAATATAGGTTTTGGGTGCTCGTTAGAACCGCCTCTCCATGGCGGTTCTAACGAGTACCCAAAACCTTTGTCTTTGAGCAGAACTAAAAGAAATAATAGTTACCCCATTAACCCTAGTTTTCTCTATATAAAGTGGGTCTCTATATAAAGTTGGGTTTAGAGAGGTGTATATTTCACGGACTTGTTAACTTGACGGTACATGTATTTGAACTTAAACTGTTACTTTTTGATCTACAACTGGTAAACGAGTATTTATTTGATTTTGTGAAGACTTTCATAAACAATAACATTAGGTATTAACCGCAGTAGGGTTATTTCGAAGAATCTATAGATGTTCTTATAAATCAATTGGTCATATATAACATAGCTTATACCGCATACTATGTATTTATCTTTGATTCAGTCGCAAATAAGCTTTCTCACTTGGATAAATTACTAACGGTAGTTATGGTATACACAAAATGTAAAAAAAAAAAAACGATTTTTGTTATGTATGCGTAATGGGCAGTTAATCCTGGATAATTCAAAGTCCAATTAACTGGCAATTTCTGTTTGAGTTATCGAGACTTTGAAACATTGAGCGTTTAATATGACTGTGACTCGAAAATCACTTTGTCCTGCAATATATTGAATGATCGAAGATTGTTTTATCGAGATTCTACTGTGTAGCATTTTAATATAAAAAATCCTCATAATAAGGCAACAGATACTTAAGTTTGCCCTAAGCGCCATTATGTCACCTGCCGTAGACGAGGGTGATTGATTCTTTCCAGATGACCCTGGCTTTAGCGTTTGCATAAATAAGCAATTTCCGAAGGGTTATTTTCCTTTAATGAATTACTTGGATATACTGAAGAATTGGTTAGATTTTAATGTGTTTTTTAAGGTAGACACTTAAGTTAAAAAGTTATTACAGAAGGGTTATATCACTTGGATATGTTCATGTGTAGAATTTTTGGTGCAACAGATCGTGGTATTAGATGTTGCGACTTCAGCATACATTCAAATGTTATAGGGTAAATGTTTGATGTTTGACTAAATGAACTGTTGTAATTCCCGATAAGGTTACTAAATAAGCAAAGTGGTCATTTAATTTGTTGTATGTATATAAAACTTGTAGGGTTTGATGTTGACGCAACACTTATTCAAGAACGAGGAGACTATGCTGCAACCTCTCAAGAGGAAAGAGACTACGCTGTAACCCCTCAAGAGGAAAGAGAGTATGATGCAAGTCCTGGCGGGCAAAGAAACGATGATGCAACACTTAAAGCGCGAAACGACTGTGTTGCAACTCTTGAAGAGCCAAGAGCGAATGATGCAGCTCATGAAGAGCCAAGAGAGTATGATGCAGCTCCTGCAGAGCCAAGAGGAAGACACTATGATAAATCTCATAAAGATCGAAGATACTGTGTTAAAAATCAGAAGTCAACAGAGAATGAGTGCAATAAAACAGGTATGATTTTTTAAGAATTTGTGGCTAGTCACTAAACTAGTTTCAGGTTATGAACTTTCCTTTGTGTGAGATTTATAAATCCGAAGAATCCTTTCAGGATTTTGATATATTCACAACATACATCTGTTCGGAGTTAACAAACAAATATAAAGCCTCCGGCAGGA
This sequence comes from Lucinisca nassula, assembly GCA_963580285.1. Taxonomy (NCBI): domain Eukaryota; kingdom Metazoa; phylum Mollusca; class Bivalvia; order Lucinida; family Lucinidae; genus Lucinisca; species Lucinisca nassula. The sequence continues at coordinate 153,407,334 of OY757014.1, read as the reverse complement.
ATTTAAGTGTCGGAATTGGTATTCTTTGTAAATTATATAAATTATGGCATCGTTTTTAAATGAACAGTAAATGATAATCCACTGTATTTATACAGTATATGACATTTAGTGCTTTAACTATTTAGTTTCTTGCTCAAGGAAACAACACTTGGCGGTGGCGGGGATCGAACCAGCTATCTCTCGATCTCAAATCCCATGCTTTACCACTGCACCACAGCGCTTCACAGTAAGAAGATCTTGATGACAGTTTCAGACATGCGCGTGGAGGCTGAAGAAAACAGACTACTGTTGACTGTATTAATGTGATAAATGTATCTAAATATTATTCCTGACTTGACAGATCCCTTGAAGTACGAACTATTGTCACGTGATTGGCATGGTTTTCAAACTGTGGCAGTTTCTAAATAATTTTATTCTTTATTCTTAATTGAATTAATTTTACTAAACGTACACAAAACGAATTATCTAAAAAATAGGGTATCTTATTCTGTTCTGTGGCTTTCCTTTTTTTTTATTCTGAAGAAAAATAGAAACCTCCTAAAGTAAAAAAATAATAATCTTGTAATGCGATTAACATCCACATTTCGTTAACAATGGGGTATAAATATTGCACATGCATTCATAATGAGATGAAGATATGCATGACATAAATTTCAGCTCAAAGACAAGTCACTGTTGTTAAAAATAGAGAATAATCTTCCGATGCAAATTGCTCCCACATTTCTTTACTTGTGGTTCAAATTTTGCATATGCTTTCTTAAGGAGGTCTGTATCTGCTTGACATAAATTTCATAAGGGTTAGTCAAGGACACTGTTGCTTAAAATTAAATAATCTTGTGATGCAATTGAGTTCAAATTTTGCATATGCATTTACAGTGAGATGTAGATGTGCATTACATAAATTTCATATGCGTCAGGTCAATGTCAAGTCACTGTTTCTAAAGAAAGGATCATCTTGTGATGCAGACTTCACCCACATTTCTTCGCCGATTGAGTCAAAATTTTGCATATGCTTTCTCAATGAGATATGTATGTGCGTGACATAAATTTCATATGGGTCTGGTCAAGGTCAAAGTCACTATTTCTGTTTTTTTTTTTTTTTTTTTTGGGGGGGGGGGGGGGAATGTGTCCAGATAATAGCTGTACGATGACACATCAACACGTTTACAGTTCTATGTAATTAATACACTTCAAAGTTCCAGTTAACATAACACAAAGCCACATGTGCACCTTTCAGTAAACTGAGCTAAAGCGGGGGTAAAGTAGTCAGATCCTCTGAAAGTTTTAGTTATCCAAGAAATAGTTTATCTAATATTTTACTGCATAGCTTTTGTTGTGTTTTGTTGTGTTTGCTTAAAATAAGTAACTGGCTGAAAGACGGATAAGGACTGCTGCTGCAAACTCATCACAACTAATTGCTTTCAACATGACACATAAGTTAACACAACTGTACGGATTTCAGAAGCAAAAAGTACATCAGCAACTGAAAGTGGATGGACGAAAGAAACATTACGGGCTGTTGATACGCAAGGTGCCAATAGAAAGCGTCAAGAGATTGGTAAGTGTTTGATTATGCTCTGAATTTGTCTTCTTTGAGCCCCTCTTTCAAATAAATTGAAAAAGAAACTTGAGGTAAAATATCGATGTGGGTTTTCTTGTAACAATGAAATAATAAATTGATAAACATAATCCTTTATTGCATTAATGTTTCTATTCTTATATTATGCATTATTTGAAATGGGATCGTTTAGAAGAACAGGATTCAAAATTGAAAACAGCAAATTCGGTTCGATTGTATCTGTTCCTGAAAGACTCTGGATGTAGAGACATTTATCACACCTCTTTGTTCCGAGTTATAAATCCTCAAGAAAGAACATAACATTAACCTGATTTCAGTTAAAACAATAAGGAAATGGATGCCGAGGAAAAAACAGAATCAAAGGTCACAGACTACCAATGGCCAGAGGAAGAGCAAATCAAGGCACAAATCACAAGAGCCATAAAACCATGAAAAGCACAACCACCAGTTCTGTCCGAGGGGACACTACTTTTAAAGTGCTTAGTCTTGCATGCTACCAACAGTAAACTGCCAACAATTTTCGTTTGATATGTTTGTGGTGCTGTAGTGTGTGTCTCAGTTTCCAGAAAAACAGAATGGACACTACAGCAACAAAGGATTAGAAAATGTGAATCTATCAACACTATGTCGATAGATCGGTGGGTCAGACCTCAGATTCTATGACGGCTCCAACGTAAAGGCTTATTGAGAATTAGAGAGATCTAATTCTTGGTAATGTTGGTTGGTGCCTGATGCTCTGTCTCTGGTTGGGCCCATCAGAGTCTAACTGTTGGTTTTCTTTTGCTCCAGCATCTCAGTGGTTTCTTGCTGTCGAGTCCTCACCGATGTCTCACCTCTGTGGTTCTTTAATTTTTTGTGTTCAAGGAGATGTTGCACTGATGAGTTAGGAGGCCTTCATGCGGACTGAACAAATTATTTGTCTAAATCGCGACGGTAGTAAGGGCGAGGATTGTGGCCACGTAAAATCGATTTAAGCCCCCACCCCCACCCCCCAGTGGAAATCTTTTCACTGACCGTTCCAAGGCGGTTCTTCTGTTGCGGTTTATTTATGTTGTTGTTTATTACTTACTGTGTGTACCACTTGTGTCTTTTTATTTTGGATGGCCATATGGCCATTTTGTGGGAAAGTGACTGTCCTTATGGCCTTCCTTTGTTTAGGTTTCCATTATGGTCTGGTCGCTTAATGTTTGTGTTTCGTTCCCTTTGGTGTCTTTGATGGGTGGAGTAAGTTAATTGTATCGGTTCCTGATCTTTGTTTTACTTCTACTTTATAGAGCCACCACATGGGGCAAATATTGTTATTTCGATCCCTACATAATTATTCGGAAATACATCATGTTATTATTATATCAGTTTATATTTTTTCTGTTGGAACCAAAAGTATTCGTTCCCTTTATCAGTATAACAAATTGCCATATCTAGTTACAGCTATTAACACTGGCATCAGTTACAAAAGCGTGCAAGTGGTAGTCGCTCTTTGTATATCACTTCGAAGTTAGTTTTTGGCGAGCGGTGACTTAACTTTTGCCGACTCGACTGCATTAGAATTTCCATTTGACAATTAGATGATGGCCTCGATAGCTCATTCGGATGCGCGTCTGACTGGTGATCAGGAGGGCGCGGGTGCGTTACATGCCGGGGCCGGAAACATTCTTTCGTGGAGATTGATCAAGAAATCTTTTCTACGGTCATTCTATCCGTTCCGCTGATTCAAGATGGGCAGAAGGGCAGTTGTCAGTTTCTGCCGAAAGAATTTGCACTGTACTGGTTAACCCCTGACGGATACGCCTGCCCAGGAAGTGTGGATAGGTAAACTTAACGGCTCAAAAATGACCTAAATAGTGTTGACTGCGCCGTTAAGCCCCTTAACAAACAAACATTGACAATTTGTTATAAATTGACAATAGACTGTGTGATTGAATAGCACTTCTCAAATTATTACATGGAAACGCATTTATTCAAAATAAAAAAAATATATATATTAACTAATAAATAAGAATTACTAAATAAATAACAGTAGCATTTCATTTTTTTCTCTTTTGAAGGTTTATCCTTTCTGTTTCTCTTTACGCATTAACAGACTAGAATTCTACTCCTAGGAATAATGATTGTCTAGTATTTTTGTTAATTCATTTTATTTCTTTTTTATACTTTATAAAAGTATAACTGTTGCTCATCGGAGTCTAACTGTTGGTTTTCTTTTGCTCCAGCATTTCAGTGGTTTCTTGCTGTCGAGTCCTCACCGTTGTCTCACCTCTGTGGTTCTTTGATTTCTGTGTTCACGGAGATGTTGCACTGATGAGTTAGGAGGCCTTCATGCGGACTGAACAAATTATTTGTCTAAATCGCGACGGAAGTAAGGGCGAGGATTGTGGCCACGTAAAATCGATTTAAGCCCCCCAGTGGAAATTTTCCACTGACCGTTCCAAGGCGGCTCTTCTGTGGCGATTTATTTATGTTGTTGTTTATTACTTACTGTGTGTATCACTTGTGTCTTTTAATTTTGGATGGCCATATGGCCATTTTGTGGGAAAGTAACTGTCCATATGGCCTTCCTTTGTTTAGGTTTCCATTATGGTCTGGTCGCTTAATGTTTGTATTTCTTTCTCTTTGGTGTCTTTTATGGATGGAGTAAGTTAATTGTATCAATTCCTGATCTTTGTTTTACTTCTACTTTTTATACAGAAGAAAATTTTAATCTGGAAGAAAGAACTATTAAAAGAAAAAAAGTGGAGACCATTTCAAAAACCGATCGAGTTCAAGAGCGGGAAACAGGTATGTTTTCCAAAACGCCAAACTACAATTATCCGTTTTAAAACATGTATGGGATTGAAATGTGAATTGTCATTGCAAATTTCTTGTTTTGGTTTTACGGCCCTTTCAATATTATTTCAATCATATTGAGCTGGTCGCGTAAGATACGATCAGAGGTGGACGAAAACCGGTGTACCCGAAAGAAAAAAAAACCCTTCCGTTGCAGAACATCGCGTCTCACATGTGGCCCAAGCCAGGCAATGGGAGAGACCTAATGATTAAGAGTCAGCGCTCTCAGTAACTGGGCTCCGGTTGTCCGTCGCAGATTTGCATTTCGCTCTTAGCCACTAGGATTTGCATTTAGGAAGGAGTATGTATCATTCTGAAAGTCATGAACCGGACTGAAATATAGTGAACTACATAAATGAGTGCATAACTAGTTTGGAAGTAACTGATATTCGAACATGCGGAATTGAATTTTCTGCATGTTTTGTTACCACACGCATGGAATTATTTGTGGAAAAAGATTTTATTGAAGCTCTGATCTAACAGAGTATTGCAAGGGTGATGCTGGTAATGCCCAAAAAGCACATGCGGATCATGATGGACTTTATGAAGGCCTTTGACAAAGTTAGTAATTCAAAGCTCCTGTGGAAAATTCAACAGTTCGTAATCAGAAGCAAAGCACTTGGCTGGAATCGCCCCTTTTTACCTAGTACCCCCTCCCCATCACCCGACACCCTTTCAAAAAAGAAAATTTACTTCAGTTAGGAAAAAGTCCTATTTGAGACTTCGACACACATTAAAGTCTTGATCACATATAGAATGAATTAATTTATATGTAGTTTTCATAGAGAGTATTTTTGTAACACCATGTGGATTTTATTATCACGGATCCATTTAACATGCTCTGAAGCCTGCTGCTTTAATTGCAAGTATAGGCTTTCACTTAAACGTTAATTTATATAAAGGAAACATAAGGGAAGCAGAAAAAGTCATAGTTTTAATTTTAGAAAAATATATACTGTGGGCCTAGCTTCTAAACCAACTTGTATAGGCGTTCGTAAGAACTTTCATCTACTCATAACCCACAATTGTTAATTATAGCCCCGCTTTGAAAAAGTGGGGCTATATTGGATTTGCCATGTCCTTCTGTCATTCCGTGATTCCGTTAATTTGTGTTGGCTCCATAACTTTGTATCTGCTTAACATATTTTCATGAAACTTCACACAAATGTTAAACACCATAAGACAATGTGCAGAGCGAAGGAATTATAACTGTGGATTGCCTACTTTTGGAGTTATTGCCCTTTGAACATTTTCCGTAATTCCGTAATTCCGTGATTCCGTTAATTTGTGTTGGCTCCATAACTTTGTATCTGCTTAACATATTTTCATGAAACTTCACACAAATGTTAAACACCATAAGACAATGTGCAGAGCGAAGGAATTATAACTGTGGATTGCCTACTTTTGGAGTTATTGCCCTTTGAACATTGAAAAATGGCAATTTTAATTGTGTCCGCTTCATAACTCGAAAACCGTTTGAGATATTTTTAGGAAACTTCACACAAATGTTAAGCACTATGAGACGATGTGCAGAGCGCAGGAACCATAACTCTGCATTGCTTATTTTTGGAGTTATTGCCCTTTGAACATTGAAAAATGGCAATTTTAACAGTGTCCGCTTCATAACTCGAAAACCGTTTGAGATAATTTCATGAAACTTCACACAAATGTTAAGCACTATGAGACAATGTGCAGAGCGCAAGAACCATAACTCTGGTTTTCGTATTTTCTGTGTGTCTGTCTGTGTCTGTTAACAATTTCCGTGTCCGCTCCATAACTTTAAAACCCATTCACATATTTTCATGAAACTTCACACAAACATTAAACACCATGAGATGGTGTGCAGAGTGCAGGAACCATAACTCTGGATTGCCTAATTTTTGAGTTATTTCCCTTTGAATATTGAAAAATATCAATTTTAGCCGTCTTTGCTCGATAACTCAAAAACCGTTTGAGATAATTTTATAAAACTTCACACAAATGTAAAGCACCATATTACGTGTGCAGAGCGCAGGAACCCAAACTCTGGATTGTCTACTTTTTCAGTTATAGGCTTTTGAATATTTAAAAATGGCAATTTTAACTATGTCCGCTCCATAACCGTTTCTGATATTTTCATGAAACTTCAAATAAATGAAAAGCACCTTGAGATGATGTGCAGAGTGCAGGAACCATAACTCTGGTTTGCCTACTTTAGGAGTTATTGCCCTTTGAACATTTAAAAAGGCAATTTTGACTGTGTCGGCTCCATAACTCACAAACCATTTGAGATATTTTCTTGACACTTCACACAAGTGTAAAGCACCATGAGACAATGTGCAGAGCGCAGGAACCCTGACTCTGATTTGCCTACTTTAGGAGTTATTACCCTTTGAACATTGAAAAATGGAAGATGAAATTTAGTATAAACATGGACATTCTGGTAATGTATCATGCTCATTGAAATGAGGGACAAGGGCTCACAACTCTTAGAGTTTTTCCAGATAATGTAAAATTTTCAACAGTTATTTCTTGTTCATAACTGTTTTCTCTGCAGCTTAAATAACTTTCTTCTCTGACAGCGCTGAAGCGGGGCTATAGTCAGATCCTCTGACAGCTCTAGTTCGATCTTGGTAAGCAAGTGAAATTGGAGGAGGTCATTATTCATGTTAACTGTGTCACTTAGATCTAACATTTTTTTTTTGTCTGAGCTGAGGTTTTACGTCCCCGTCAGCACTAGTCAGGTAATTTTGGAGACGTTGCTTTCGATTCTGTGGGACTTTTACCCAACATTGAGATGAAATGACATCTCAAGCCCTATAGCCAATTAAAACCGCTAGGGTTTAGGGAGCGGTCCAAGAGGCATCACGTTTCCTGGACAGGCTTAGACCTAAGCGGTTAATCAAGTTCGGTTAGTTTCAGCCTGCGCGGAAGCAACATGCAGCCTAATCTATTATTTCAAGACCCGATGGGCTTGATCTAACAAATTATTGTATTCTAAACGTACACGCAAGGTTTTTGAAATAAAAATCAAATATGAGTTCCTTTAAGAGCAATGAAAACATTCATAAGAAAGAAGATGGGCCATACTACGTAGCCTTTATTTGAATTGCTTCACTACTGGTTTCAAATTACCCTTCTTACTTCGATATGTCAGGCAAGTGCCATATTCATTTTTTTTGTTTCCGTGTATAACATAACAATTTATTAGTTTTTGCACAAAACTTTCAAGTGTTGGCCACTTAAGCTACTCCGAATGTAACGTGAATGGAATTTAAAGTCAGACTCTGGTATTCGTTTCAATATTTATAACATTTGTTTACACATTGTCTTATTTTTTTACAGTTGCATTTGCCATTCCGAAATATGAAAAAAAATTAAGAGAAGTGAAGACCAAAAAACAAGAAGTTGATACTAAAATCAGTTGTTATGCGGATAACTGTTTTGAAGACAAAGAGGTTGACATTGATGATGATGTAAGAGATAAAACATATGAACCAAAATCCTTCGGTAAGTTATTTAAAGAGAAATTATCTGTTCATCACAGGAAAAGTTTTATCGTGTAAATATTCGTATCTCACAGATGTTCACATAAATTACCCCTAGCGATTTAGGTCAAAGACAATTAAGTATTTAATGTTTAACTATACAACAAAACATACGCAATATTTCATGTGTTGAAATTTGCTTCGTTTTGGCAGGACTGGCTGGATCTGTTGTGGTTTTGCCGTTCTCATTAGCCATGGTTCAAGCCCTTGTAGTGTAGCCGTGCTCTGGTTTGATGTAAGGAACCTCTAAATCGACCGAATGGCTTATCATTGGCCGACCCACCGTTGTTGCACTCGCGGTTCTCTCTACCTCTGGTCAATAGTCGCTGTGAAAATTCGATTTATATGTTTTCGATGATTTTCACTGATACAGTTAGGAAATATTGTGTTGACCTAACAGTTTTGTGTATTTTGAACATAAGTATTATTTTGCCAGTAACCATTTTAATACACCCATGGTTTTTAATACCATTATTGATCAAAAAAATGGTATTCTTGCTGTTTGCCTTATAGTCTCTTTTTGAGGCCGGTAATTGTCGCTTGTCTCCCATTTTGCACCTTCCTGTTTTAAGATAGTCCTTGTGTAATCACGTTTTGTGAAGAGAAGATGGTTGCTATGCTTAATATGGTTGTGGTGTGTTGTGCGCATCGCTGTTAATTTGCTCTTCAGTGTCATATTGTTTTCTTCTGCTCTGACGTCAGAATGTTGTCGAGTTCTCAACCCGGATTCATGATAGTGGGGATCAATTGTTTTTATTATTTTGTTTGATACTGTACAGGAACTGAGGGCGAGCTTTGAACTTTTCTAAACTCCAGAGAGAGTTGAAGACCCCAACAAACCAGTTGTTTTACTACTGACTGTACCAAGGCGGTCGTTCATTTGCAGTGTCTTATTTATAAATTTTATTTGTGCCGTTGGTTCAGGTTCTGTCAGTTTCTGTGTGTGCCTACATGTAACTTACTTAGGTGACTTGAGATGGTCACATTCCTTGATTATGGCCTTTTTCTGAGTGACCTTTCTTACAAGTTTGTCGGTCGGTTTCATCGTTTACTTTAATGTTGTTCGTTCATCCTATAGATTTATAGTTTCGCCCAACAGAACCTGTACGTTATAGAAATTTTAATGTCTTTTCAGCATTCAGCTTCTTCTGATTCAGAGGCCTCGTTTTTGGATTTTACATTTATCTATTGTGGAAGGTTTTGTTTCCTGCAAAATTTATGATAAACGCGATGATTTTGATTTTGAGATTGTAAATTTTCCTTTCTTGGATGGCGATGTTCCTCGCCCAGCATCCTACGGCATTTATATTTCGCAATTTCTTCTATTTGCCAGAGTATGTAGTCATGTATCTGACTTCAGCACTCGTAATAAATAAACTTCTTAATCAGGGTTATCGGTATCATAAACTACGTAAAGCCTTCACTAAGTTTTATAGACGTCATTCAGATTTAGTTTCTAAATTTAATGTTGGACTTAAATCTCTTCTGCAACAAGGCCTTTCGGAACCCGAATTTTATGGTATTTTAGTATATAAATTCAGAAAAATATATACTTGTAACGACTTCAGTACCCAATTTCGTAAAGTCTCTCTTCGATATAAAAAGATTGGGTACAACATAAATGTTCAAATTGCATCTGTAGCATCCTTGGGCTAGGGGATTGAAAAGTAGAAGTTTATGTTTTATGAAAATCGGCTCATCAATTTGGTTACCATGGCAACTTACAGTTACAGTAGACTTAAAGTAAGAGCGAGGATTTCCGCCGTGTAAAATCGATTTCAGCCCCCCCCCCCCCCCCGCGAAATACTTTTTACTGGCCGTTCCAAAGCGGTTCTTCTGTCGCGGAGTATATTTATTTTTTGGTATTACTTCTACTCTGAGTGTGTGTATCGTTGTGTCTTTTTATTTTGGATAGCCTTTTGGCTATTTTGTGGGAACGTAACTGTCCTTTTGGCTTTCCATTGTTGATGTTTCCATTAGGGTCTAGTTATTTCTTATTTGTGTTTCTTTCCCTTGTGGTGTGTGTGACGGGAGGTTTGGGTTAATTTATCGATTCCTGGTCATTGCCGTCACTTCAATTATAATTTGAAAGTTTGAAAAAATGCATTTACTGCAAATAAAAATCAAAAATGAGTTCCTTTAAGAGCAATGAAAACATTCATAAGAAAGAAGATGGGTCATACTACGTAGTTTCGGCTAATAAAGCCTCTTCAGTGACCCTGTAATGATCCGGCAAAGAAAGCCAGAGGAAACGTACTGCAATTTTGCAAATTTCAAAGCCTTTGCAGATATTTTTACAAAACGTTCACAGAAATGTTCCTCAAGCAGTTCTTCTGTCTGCAATATGATTTTAAGACTACTGCTCATTTTTATTGGTTGCAATGGAAACCAAAATGAAAAAAAAAGAAACAATATTAATTGTAATAAAAAAGTAAAATAAAATAAATAAATAAATAAAATTGAAAAAAAAAAAACTTTTAAAAAATCTCAGAAAGAATATGTTCTATGATGTTTGATTGATTTGCGATTTAACGTCCCTGTCAACACTATTTTGATCATATTGTAGACGTTGATTTCGATTTTGTTGGACTTTTACCCGACATTGAGATGAAATGGCATCTCATTCCCTTCCGCCCAATGAAACCAATAGGGTTAATATGCATGGATCGCATCACTTTTCCTGGGCAAGCTTAGACCTTCTAAGTAGTTTACCAGTACTTGTGTGCGGTCGGTTTCAGTCCTGCGTGGAAGCATCATACAGCCCAATCTATTTCTCCAAGCCCTTTTGGGCGGTGGCTGAGTCTTTATGGAAATATTCACCATATTTTCCTCCACAGGTTTGTGGTTGTATAAAGTGCGGTACTTTAGTTTAGTTGCTATGGCTATTTTCAGCCTTTTTGTGTTATAATGTCAGGTACCATGTGGTAATTTCAGTTCTCATAGCCCTGTGATCATCTCTTGCATACACCATCAAGTTATGATCTTTGATTATAGAATTTATTATTTGATTATTTTGATGTAAGGAAAATAGTCTACTGATAGGCCAGATAGAAAAACAACAACAATAATAATAATAATAACAATAATAATAATAATAATAATTTTTCACAGATGATGAAGGTAGCTCTAATGATGGTTCTAGCGATGAGGATGTTTCTGAGGCAGGATTAGAAGCCGAGAAGGGAAAAAGTCACATAAAACACAGAAAAACGGGTAATTTATTCAAATTAATTGTTAAAAATGTGCAATTTGGTTTGCAAGGCTGTATATGCTTTTCTTTAACGGTTTAGTAACAATAATGCCACGCGATTTAGGAATCAGTAGTTTTATATGTTTGTTCCAAGTTTCATTTGAAATTAGCCTGTCTATATAGGGATCCCTAAAGGAAACTTGAAAAATTTAAAGTAAATGAAAAAGAAAAACATAAATAAACGCCTCAGTTAAAGTTTTCAGATTTCCAGAGTAAAGAGATAAGGAGTACTAACTCTTTATCCTTAAGGCTTCTCATCGTTGGACATGAGTGTGTAACGTGTGATAAAGCAGTGATTTGCATACGGACGATTTTTTCTTTTGTTTCTTCTGGTACTCTGAGTTTCGATTGCATTGAATGAAATTTAAGATTAATAAAGGTAAAAGATACGATTTCTTTAAAGGGCTACATAATGGACATATCACCAAAAACAAAAACTTGAGAACAATGGACACAGTTGTAAGAGTTAAAATGCGAAAAAGGCATTTTTACATCAGCTAACCAGCAGACATATAGGCTTCATCAGTAACGGATACACTGTTACTCTGACACCTTCAGTGTAATGTTGAGACTCAACTCAGTGAAACAGATATATGTAAACAGAACATTACGATAACACCCCCGCGCCACATAGTGCATTTTTCATATCTCCAAACTGGCTACTTTTCTAACGAAAATCCGTGATATTTTTCTTGTTTGTACTGCAAACATAGGTTGAGGGTGCTCGTTAGAACCGCCTCATCGAGGCGGTTCTACCGAGTACCAACAACCTATGTCTTGGAGTAGAAATACCCCCGTAAACCCCAGTTTTGTCTATATAAAGTGGCGTTTAAGAGGGTGTTCATTTCACGGACTGAAATGGTTCCGAAAACGAATAACATTTTGAATCAATCTTTTGCAAACCCATTGTGGACTAAACATGTTTTAATGAAATATTAACTGTTTTAAAAGTAAACCATGAATACTTAATTCACAAAACTTTGCTTTTGGTTTGCACTGTAGTACAAATTGAAAAGATAAATGCTCAGGAACTGATACAATCAAATCCCAAATCCTCCCAACAATATCACTTGGGAAAGAAGTCGAAACATGGAGTGACGACAGTAAAACAAAAACCCATTGCTAAACCAAGTCAACAGCTCTTTCCCAAACAGATGGTGACTCAGAATACCAAAACGTAACTAAAAAAGAACAACACACATGATGGGAGAAAGAATCAGAATCACCATCTTGACCAGCATTAAATTGGAAGGATAAACACAACTAAATTTGGACGCAACTAAATATGGACAACAAAAATGGGGGGGGGGGGGCTGGGTGGAGAATACGAATCCAACATAATAACATAATTAAATAATTAGTGATAAAAAAAAAAACACCAACACAAAGTTTAGGGACTAAACCACAGCCGATGAATTAGCTCAGTTCTCCTTTAGTAAGGCATATCAAGATATTCCGAATACCTGCTATTGCAAAACACAATATATACAATACAAAATATTCAGTTCGTTGGGTGAAAATTATTGTGTTTTAACTCCATTTTGGTCATTTACTGAAAAAGTAGAAGTAAAACAAAGATCAGGAATCGATACAATTAACTTACTCCACCCATCAAAGACACCAAAGGGAAAGAAACACCAACATTAAGCGACCAGACCATAATGGAAACCTAAACAAAGGAGGGCCATAAGGACAGTTACTATCCCACAAAATGGCCATATGGCCGTCCAAAATAAAAGACACAAGTGATACACACAGTAAGTAACAAACAACGACATAAATAAACCGCCACAGAAGAACCGCCTTGGAACGGTCAGTGGAAAGATTTCCACTGGGGGGGGGGGAGGGGGGCTTAAATCGATTTTACGTGGCCACAATCCTCGCCCTTACTTCCGTCGCGATTTAGACAAATAATTTATTCAGTCCGCATGAAGGCCTCCTAACTCATCAGTGCAACATCTCCGTGAACACAAAAATCAAAGAACCACAGAGGTGAGACAACGGTGAGGACTCGACAGCAAGAAACCACTGAAATGATGGAGCAAAAGAAAACCAACAGATAGACTCCGATGGGCCCGACCAGAGACAGAGCATCAGACACCAACCAACATTACCTTGAATTAGATCTCTCTTATTCTCAATAAGCCTTTACGTTGGAGCCGTCATAGAATCTGAGGCCTGACCCACCGGCGTGCAATTAAAGAGGGAAGCAAAGTTGCCAACCGTGATTGGGTTAACTACCATGCATGCAGTCTGTCGTATATTATCCATGATGTACCCAATCTTTTTATATCGAGGAATGATTTTACGAAATTGGGTGCTGAAGTCATTGCGGTTATATATTTTTCTGAATTTATCTACTAAGTCACCATAAAATTCGGGTTCCGATAGACCTTGTTGCAGAAGAGATTTAAGTCCAATATTAAATTTTGAAATTAAATCAGAATGGCGTCTATAAAATTTTGAAAAGGCTTTGCGTAGTTTATGGTACCGATAACCCTGATTAAGGAGTTTAGCCGTTAATAATTTATTACGAGTTTTGAAGTCAGTTACATGAATACACACTCTAGCAAATCGAATTAATTGCGAAATATAAACGCCATAGGATGGCGCACGAGGAACATCACCATCCAAAAAAGGAAAATTTACAATCTCAAATTCAAAGTCATCGTGTTTATCATAAATATTGCACGTAACAAACCTACCTATAGATAGATGTAAATCCAAAAACGGGGTCTCGGTATCAGAAGAATTTGCTTCATTTAACTGAAGTTCTGGGGGGTAAATCTGACTGATCAAACCATCGAAATAGGTATTATCAATATTTAATAAATTATCTAAATATCTAGAAGTGGAGCTAAAAGCTTCAATAATTTCAGATTGGTTATCAATGGAAAGCGACAACATGAAGTCTCTTTCATAACAATACAAGAACAGATCAGCCACAAGAGGTGCGCAATTCGTACCCATCGGAATACCCACAATTTGTCTAAACAACTTAGTACCGAATCTAATATAAATATTGTCAAGTAGAAAGGTGAGGGCAACCGAGTTTCCCTACACCACTCGAGTTTTCCTACACAATCCTTTGCCCTATTTATTCCTGAAAATCGAGTTTTCTACACCATCCTTTTGCCCTATTTATTCCAGAAAACTGAGTTTTCTACACCATCCGTTTGTCCTATTGATTCCCGAAGACTGACCAAATGTTTTTCAACTGAATTGTCGGTCCCACATCGGCTAATTTCAAATGGAACTTGAAACAGACTTATAAAGCTACTGATTCCAAAAAAGCGTGACAATATTGTTACTAAAACCATTAAAGAAAAACGTTTGCAGCCAACCTTGCAACCTAAATTGCTGTGTATGAAGAGAGTCAATAAAACCGAGTCTCCGATTTTTCGTTCTTTTATGTGTTCTTTGTTTGCAAAGTCAACCTTTTAGGTTTTTTATTTTGATCTTTGCCTTCACTTCTATTTTGAAGTTCAAATGATCATAATTTTTGAGTATTGATTTTTTCGTTAAAGATTTTAGAAACAAAACTGTCACGTTGTTAAGGAAAATGTGTATTCAGTTTGTCTTTTATTCGATTATGAGGAATCGTAGTATAAAGCGTGGAAAAAAATCATAATAGAGGTGAAGGCAATGCAAGACGAGAAGCAGGAAATCATCTGGATTTTAATTTATTTTAAAAAATGTAAAGGTAATGACCTCATTCAAATTGTTTTATAGGCCAAACATATTTTTCCCTGATCTTACAAAGACTAATCACATGTTTTTGATGGCAGTAAGACATGCAGGTAATAATTTAGAAAATTCAGTGGTGGCACAAGTGCTTGAATTTGCAATAAACCGTGTATTGTATGGTCTTTTATGACGTTTGGGTAACCAATACAACGTAGGAAATTTGTCTTGGCCTTCTGTAACACATACAGCAAACTTGGTGGCTGATGGGCAAATGTGGTCATTGACTATAGTTCTCTCTGCAATCAAAATAGAAGTTAGGCAATCAGCAGGAATCGATACAATCAACCCACGCCTCCCATTACCGACACCACAGGATTAGAACACAGACGAGCAATAACTAGACCCTAATGAAATCATCAACAGTGGACAGCCAAAATGGAAGTTACTTACACACAACATGACCAAGTGGCTATCGAAGTCGAAACATTGAGTGACGGCAGTAAAACAAGAAGACCACTGCTAAACTGAGTCAGCAGCTCTTTCCCAAACAGGTGGTGACCAATATTATATCCTCGTCCTGCCTTTAGGTGACAAACTTGAAAGAGAAAATATGCTCCTGGTTATTAAGCAGAACATGGTTTGTTTAAATAATTTTTGAAGAGTGCCAGTTACCACAACTGCCACTTCTGGCATTTGAAATGTTCATCATCGTCGGTTTGCTCTTCCTCTTGGTGCCATTGGTGTGGGCTCTGAGCTTTGATTGTGGATTTATTTGTTCTTCTGTTTCATTATTGCTGTGCAGAACGAACTCCTGTTTTAGATTACAACCTGAAGAGTAACTGAAAATACACATGCCTGTTATTTTCTAACATTTTATGTCACAGTTTTGTTTGTGATGTAGATATTTAGCGAACATTAATCCGTCACAATTTAAGTTAGAAAACACGGTTAGGTCTTTATGTTGCAATGGGGAGGAAACCTTGATGAAGTAGACAAGCTTCCCTTACCATTGTAATGTGGTAAACTAACCGAAGGTATGCAGATAGTCTTCGAAAACGAAAATGGTAAATCTCCACGTTTCTCGGCACGACTATCAAAAGTGTTTCATCTTCCCTATATGCTCTTAAAATAGACATTATTGCAAATAATGTCCTATGTATTTCAGACGAAGGTCCAGTTATCAATAATGGTGAAAAAAACACTGACAACGATGATTCAGATCTAGAGGATAACAATTGTGAATACGTGACAGCATTAAGAAGACAAATGCAAAATAGTAAGATTGATATGTTGTTTTAAATGTCACTAAATACGGCATTCAGAGAAAAGCACTTTGCTGAGATTGTAATATTTGCCAATAAAGTCAGTATCATGCTGGACAAAGGGCTTCGTAGATTACTCCTAAGTCATGTTCCCGTATCTAAAAGCAGCGACAGTGAGACTGTGTTTATTCGGTAACTCTGTTTGCCATTGATCTTTTTAAATGAAGCCAATTACTAATAAATTGACCGCATAACTAACATAAAGAGCCGGTGCATATCCCATACAGATGATTAAATCCGTTCAAGCTTGAAGAAATTAATGGGCTGCATGATGCTTCCACGCAGAGCTGAATCCGTCCCGCACACTAGTACTGGTTAACCGCTTAGAGGATCTAAGCCTGTCCAGGAACCACGGTGCGTGGCGGACCGTCCATGCTAATAAACCCTATTGGTTTCATTGGGCGAAAGGGCTTGAGATGTCATTTCATCTAAGTGTCGGGTAAAAGTCCCACAAAATTGGAAGCAACGTCTCCAAAATGACCTTTACAGTGTTGACGGGGACGTTAAACCTCAAATCAAACAAACAAACAAAATAAAATCCGTTCAACCAGAATGTTTTTAGTTTAAGATAAAATAGTTCGGCTAATCAAAATAGTATAAACTGTAATGATACAGTGCCACAATTGTTTTGGAAAAAAAATAATCCTGATGTAATAAATACCATAGTTAGTGGTTGTCAGTCAAATTTGCCAAAGAAACAAATACAACTTAATAGCAACAGACGTTCTTCTCCTTATATCTATCATGTAAACGTGGAATTGCGTTTCTGATTGTTGTTCATGTCACGCATCTATACAGCAATATCATCTAGTGCCTTAATTTTCAGTTACAATTCCCATTTACCGCAAGAAACTAGATGGTACAAGAGATTATAAAAAAGTGGACTACTGCTGTTATTGTGAGCAACCATATACTTCGAAAATATCCACCCATCTCACAAATGTCCATTGTGATCAGGAGAAAATTAAAGAAGCGTTGCTGCTATCGAAAGGTTCACAGAAAAGAACACGGATTCTGAAAGAAGTTGAAAACAAAGGAAACTTTAATCATAACGCAAAGGTAGAGAATTTATTGTTTACAAAGAAACCGGATTTCCGGTTGGTTTTGTTCTTATTTATATTCTGCGTCTCCAAATGCAGTCTTTATTTTTTAATCATTGCAACTGGTGGTAAGTGTTGTGTAGCGGACTTTGGAGTATAATTTTTATATCGCTTGAAATAATTTGATTTTTTGGCACGCATATAGATATTTAAAACATCTAACCGATGAGATTGTCAAATGTCTAATAGATTGTCATATGCCAGATAACTTTAT
Source organism: Lucinisca nassula (assembly GCA_963580285.1). NCBI lineage: Eukaryota > Metazoa > Mollusca > Bivalvia > Lucinida > Lucinidae > Lucinisca > Lucinisca nassula. The sequence continues at coordinate 153,389,832 of OY757014.1, read as the reverse complement.
AAATAGCCTCGCCGAGGCAAAATATTTACAAATTGATTAACAGTCTTATACTGCTCGGAATATTTGATCATTTTTGACATGCTTATAAATATCGAAAAGTTCTAACCAATGTGATTGTCTTATGCTCATGTTTTGTTTAAAATAATAGCCTCGCCGAGGCAAAATCTTTACTAAATGACACAGGCATATGACTTTCAAACCAGTCAGCTTATTCTGATAATTTTGACATGCAGATATATATTGACAATACTTAAATAATGATTTTGTCTAATGGAAGATTTCTCGATGAATAGCCTTGCCGAGGTAAACGTTGCATAAACTGATTACCGACAAATTCCTTTTAAAACCACAGGAAAATTTTGATATATTTTGCAAGCAGATGTATATTGACAAGATCCAACCAATTTAAAAAAGCTTGATAAAAAGCTTCCTTTTCCAGAACATCTAATTCTTTATTGTTTATTACAAAGAATTCAGATTCAACCAATATCAATTTAGTATAAAACTATTGGATATCAGAATCACGTTCTTGGCAAATCGCTTTACAGGTGATTGATGCAGGGATTGGAGAACTTGTGGTGGCAAGAAGACCCGGTGAAAAAAGCCTGAAGAAGTATGAAGCGCATGAATTCGTACCATGTGAATACTGTCTTGGATTCTTCCTAAAGTACTCACTTTGGCATCATATAAGGAGCTGCCCTTTCAAGCCATGTAATGAACAGCCTACTGCAAACTACCTTAGAGACTCAAAATTTCTACTGGCTCCATTTGTAAAACACATAACACCAGATGAAGTATTAGCGGAGAAGTTTTTTTCCGGTATGAAAGAAACAGCTGCTAACCCTGGAATACCAGTGATTTGTAAAAATGATCCTTTAATAATGGAATTTGCCAAATCCCTTCTTGGTCGGCTTGGAGACGCAGACGAACAGAGAGTAAAAGACATGGACACCATCGGAACTAAAGTCAGAACAGTCGGGAGACTATTGAAACACTTGAATGCAAAGTTTGAGGTCTCTAAAGCACTCTCAGATTACATTACCGGACCCTATTTCAATGCTGTGGTAGACGGCGTTAAAGATCTAGCAAAACAGACAGATTCTCCACAGATCGCCTTGAACCTGGGAATTTATATTAACCAGCTAGCTCTTCTAAAAATAAGCTGTGGTGTCCAAACAGGGCAGACCAAAGATCAAGAAGATGGCAGAAATTTTCAGTTTCTCTATCAGGCCCATTGGAACAACAGAGTCTCCTGTGTTGCCAAACGCAGACAGCGCTTGCGTCAGTTGAATAAGCCTTCATTAGTTCCGCTAACTTCAGATTTAGTGTGCCTAAAGAATTTCCTTTTGTCGGAGATGAAGATTTGCATTAGCAGCGACAACACAGAGTGGAAATGGATGGCGCAACTGCTGATGGTGCGTATCCTTATGTTTAACAAAAGAAGAGTTTCAGAAGTGGAAGAAATGAGAGTAAATGATTTCCTGTCACGCAAGAATGACATCGATAATGAGGAGATACTTTCGTCTCTGGATATTTCTGAAAGGCTACTAGCAAAGAGGTATAGTAGTTTATTAATATGATCGTTTTTATCTCTGAGCGGGCCCTTCAGAGTCTAACTGTTGGTTTCCTTTAGCTCTAGCATTTCAGTTGTTTTCTAATGTCGAGCCCTCATCGTTGTTTAATCTCTTGGATTGTTTTATTTGTATGTTCCTTGAGATGTTGCACGGATGAGTTAGGAGGCCTTCATGCGGACAAAGCAATTGATGCGTTTAAACCGCGGCAAGAGTAAGGGCGAGGATTACGGTCCAGTAAAATCGCTTTAAGCCCCCCCACCCCCAGTGAAATACTTTTCACTGACCGTTCCAAGGCGGTTCTCTTGTCGCGGTTTATATTTATTTTTGTAATAATTTGTCTTTGAATATGTGTATCGTTGTATCTTTTTATTTTAGATAGCCTCTTAGCCATTTAGTTGGACAGCAAATGTCATTTTGGCTTTTCTCTGTTGATGTCTCCATTGGGGTCTAGTTATTTCTTGTTTGTTTTTTTTCTTCCCTGTTTTGTCTGTGATGGAGGTTTTGGTTAATTGTATCGATTCCTAATCATTGACTTCACTTCTGTCTTTATAATTATTCAGACGAATCTTTCAAAAATATCCCTGTACGTCACTGAAGTGTAGTTTATACTTTCTAGTTATTCGTTGCCATTACGTTCCCGTGATGTTTGAACTGGGCGTTTAAACGGCCGAAACTAGCTACTCTGGAATCTTCAGCACGTAAGCTGTTTTAAATTTTGCGTGTGCACATTTTCTTCAAAGAATCTATTAATCACACACAGAAAGACCCAAGTCAATTTATGATGAACAGTTCTGATCATTGTTTAGAAGTATTTAATTGTCTGAAATGTTTTATTATTATTATTATTATTATTATTATTATTATTGCTTTGCAGAATGTGTGTCATCGAAGTTCGTGGAAAGTCAACAAGATCTATCCGAAAGGTGTTTGTGTTGTTGACACCAGACATGGTGCAGGGCATAGAGTACCTCCTGAAGAAACGTATGACTAACAATCCATTTATTTTTGGAAGGTAGGCCTACATATTTTAAATGTTTTACTGAAGAGACAGCTTTAAGGCAAAAAAAAAAAAATCAACTGTCAGTGTTTCTGAAATGTTTTTTCATTGTAACAATGATTTGAATGACAATAAGCATTTGTAGTAAACGCCTTGAAGCCATATAGTTCTAGTGATGCAGATGCATATATTTCAAAAGTAAGTTATCCAAATATCGTTCGTGTTTAAAACGTTATCCACAGGCCATAACAAGTTCATTTTCAAATAGATTTATTTCATTTCAGGAAGAGCATTACACCTTTAGATGGCTGTGAAGCCATGCGTAAAGTAACAGCCGCTTGTGCTGGTCTAACACAACCCGCCAGAATAAGAACTAGGCAGCTTCGAAAATATTTGGCAACGACTGCTCAGGTATTGTAACAAATATTATAATGAGATAATGTCTTGCAATGGTGAGGTAAATGTTAGATAACAAGTTAGATCTTTGCCTTCACTTCTTTTTACACTTAATGTTATCGTTCTAATATAAGTATCTTATGAGTCTACTTTTGAACTAAAAACTAAATATTTTCGCCTCACCAAGGTCTGCATCCTCTTTTGTAGGCAACGATAATAATTTCAAACAAGGAATCAGTTTGGTAAAATTCAGTGTTCAGTGTGCAAGAAATAAAGTACATGGAAGTTATTTTTGATTTCCTTCAGCTTATGACAGCAATGATGGGGTCATGATAATGCAACCCTAAAAACATTTCATTTTACCCTACAGTAAGATGATATTATTAGATTCAATATTTTTACATGACAACTGATGTTTCTATGCGCAAATCATAGAGTTTTTCTGACTTATGAATTAACTATGAATATCTTCCACGCAGTATTTAATGCAATATGTCACTATTCCTTGGTCATTATGCGCGAGTGCGGAACAATGATGTGTTTCTTTACTTTTTGCAGATACTTGATATGAAAGACTCTGAGTTAAAGATGCTAGCTGACCATATGGGCCATAGTGTTAACATCCATACGGATGTTTACAGAATGCAAAGCTCGCTTCTAGAACGAGCTAAAGTTGCCTCGGTCCTGATAGCGATGGAAAATGGAAATATCAGTCAGTTCAAAGGAAGATCTCTTCAAGATGTAGCTGTTGAAGGTATGATACCTATTAGCCACTTAAATTTGATATGGTGTTTATAAGGGCCAAACCGTCATCGTGGTGAACAAAAATAGCACACACTTCCATATTTATAGCTTTAGCAAATTGTTATTAACCTCACTCTCTCTTCCTTAGCGTGGATTTATGTAGATGTTTGTTAATAGATATGGAAAAACGTATCACAGATACCCTGTAGAAACTCCAAAAACATAACTGCAGTTTTGCTATCGATCTAAAGAAAGCATATGACACAACATGGAAATACGGTACCATAAAAAGATGTATAAAATGAGCTGCAGTTTTGCTATCGATCTAAAGAAAGCATATGACACAACATGTAAATACGGTACCATTAAAAAGATGTATATCTTAGAGGCCGATTTCCAGTTTTTATATCAAAGCTTTTAATGTAAGAGTTGGCTCAGCATTATCGGATAATTTTGGAAAGGAACAAGGTGTCCCACAAGGAAGCATTTTGGTTCCTACCTGTTAAGTATCCAGATAAAAAAAAACATAGTAAAATGTGTAAAAGATCCCTGACTGCTCTTTATTTGTCCATGATTTTGACATATTCCCTAGATGACGAAAAATGGAATTTATAGATCATAAATGTCAAGAATGTCGTTATAAAATAGTATATTGGGCTATGAAAATGGACTAAAGTTTTCTAATAGAAAAACTCAATGTGCTCATATGTCAGGTGAGGCGCATGCACATAGATACACATCTTACTATATACAGCTATTCCAGTTGTTTAAGACATAAAATGTTTAAAGACAGGATTTTCATGCGGGGGGGGGGGGGTCTGGTTCCCAGCTTAAACATGTACAGGTAACCAACAGATAAAAGTAGGTGTGGCTTGGTCTTGGTGGGCTGGCTACCTATAGGGGCCATACAACTGATAAGGATGATTGTAATAATCAGCTGCTGTCCATATATTTATCAAACAAATACCTTCAAAAATTGGATATAAATTATGCTTCATAAACAAAGATTTATTTCTTTATTCACATTTAAATGGAAAAAAAAAATCTAGTTTTATGTAGCAGAAAATAAAATAGCAAACTTGACTGAAATTAGAAAACGATATTATCTGAATGTCAATTAAGGTTTGGAAGAAATATAATGTGTGTTTTCAAATTTTTCTCTGTACACAATAACCTCTCTGTAACATGATTCACTGTAAAAAGATTTTGGGATATAACACAGTTCTAACACAAAAGTCGTTAGAACCGCCTCAATGAACATTTGTATGTGTAAAATGCTAGTCCTAGTACTCATTAGAAATAGACCTAGTACCAACACTCTATCGGCCCCCGCCCATCGGGGCTTGCAGAAATATATGGGCTGCATGATGCTTCCACGCAGAGCTGAAACCGACCCGCACACGAGTACTGGTAAAAAGCTTAGAGGATCTAATCCTTCCCAGGCAATGCGGTGCGAGTCGGCCCGCCCATGCTTATAAACTCTATTGGTTTCATTGGGCGACAGGGCTTGATATGTCATTTCATCTCAGTGTCTGGTAAAACTCCCACAAAATTGGAAGCAACGTCTCCAAAATGACCTTTACAATGTTGACGGGGACGTTTAACATCTTATCAAACAAACAAACCAACACTCTATGGTATATTGTGGGGGCTCGTTTGAATTGCCTCATTGAGTCCATACAAATGTTTACCCTCACTTGATAGTATATTGTGGGTGCTCATTAGAACTGCCTGATTAAGAGCATTCTAACGAGCACCCAAAATCTATATTTTATTTGAAAAAAATCTAAACTGAGATTAGAATGAGATAAGGCTGGACATCTGTTTTATTCATTCAGCCATTCTATCATTTGTTTAGCTGTGTCAATTTTATTAAATTTATTTTACTAAGACTGTCTGTGTATAATTCATTTTACTTTTTATTTTTCTTCTTCTATAAGAAGAAAAACAAGAAGAAGAATGGAAAAATCTTTCTATTATATCAAATTTAAAAACAATTCTTTCATTCAAACATTATTTATTTATTTATTTTTCACAGGAAGCTGTTTTCTATAGTGTCAACAAACCATTTTTTCAACAAATTTGAAGCATTAATGTTTTATTATTTATTTATTTATTTATTTGGTATATTAGAAATAAATATGCTATATAATTAATATTTGTCAAATTTGTTTGTATTTTGTTTCTTTGTAATTTAAAAATACAAAAATAGGTAGAAGTAAAACAAAGATCAGGAATTGATACAATTAACTTACTCCACCCATAAAAGACACCAAAGAGAAAGAAATACAAACATTAAGCGACCAGACCATAATGGAAACCTAAACAAAGGAAGGCCATAAGGACAGTTACTTTCCCACAAAATGGCCATATGGCCATCCAAAATTATAAGACACAAGTGATACACACAGTAAGTAACAAACAACAACATAAATAAATCGCCACAGAAGAGCCGCCTTGGAACGGTCAGTGGAAGATTTCCACTGGGGGGCTTAAATCGATTTTACGTGGCCACAATCCTCGCCCTTACTTCCGTCGCGATTTAGACAAATGATTTGTTCAGTCCGCATGAAGGCCTTCTAACTCATCAGTGCGACATCTCCGTGAACACAAAAAATCAAAGAACCACAGAGGTGAAACAATGGTGAGGACTCGACAGCAAGAAACCACTGAAATGCTTGAGCAAAAAAAAAACCAACAGTTAGACTCCGATAGGCCCGACCAGAGACAGAGCATCAGGCACCAACCAACATTACCAAGAATTAGATCTCTCTAATTTTCAATAAGCCTTTACGTTGGAGCCGTCATGGAATCTGAGGCCTGACCCACCGGCGTGCAATTAAAGAGGGAAGCAAAGTTGCCAACCGTGATTGGGTTAACTACCATGCATGCAGTCTGTCGTATAACATCAATGTTGTAGCCAATCTTTTTATATCGAAGAATGATTTTACGAAATTGGGTGCTGAAGTCATTGCGGTTATATATTTTTCTGAATTTATATACTAAGTCACCATAAAATTCGGGTTCCTGTAGACCTTGTTGCAGAAGAGATTCAAGTCCAATATTGAATTTTGAAATTAAATCAGAATGGCGTCTATAAAATTTTGAAAAGGATTCTATAAAATTCTCACAGACCCCTTTTCCACTAGGACCCGATGACAACATCTATCATGAGGGTAATATTTCAAGAATGCCGGACTCCGACACTCCCCCGCTCCCGGAATGTCGAAAACGCAGAACTAGATCTCACGGCACCAGAAAAAATGGCAACTAAAAACGCAAATTACGTACTTTTAAACGAAACAATACTAGACTGAAGTGACTGTCAATTACACCACCAAATCATGGACGCCACTCTATGCTTTCATTTCTAAGTTCAAAATATCAATCATTGATAAGGATATGGATTTTATAGATTTGCCCAGTATTTTTCGTGAGAACTCGGTGCTTTCTTCCATTCCTGCTTATTTTCAAATTACTGAAACACCTATAATTTGCTTTAAACATAACAAAGTAGAAGTAAAACAAAGATCAGGAATTCATACAATTAACCTACTCCACCCATAAAAGACACCAAAGGCATACATTAATCATGACTATATTGTTTTGTTTGTCTATTGAAACCAATTATGGAGTGTGCCTGCTGTTACATAATTGAGATAACAAGGTTAGCTTCAAAAAGAGCAGTGCTGTCAATCACTTATTATTACAATGACAATCATTGTGATGTCACAGTAGGTCTCCATTTACAGCTAATCAGATAAATAGAATTTGATGTTAACCCTTCAGAGGTCAGACAAAGTATGACTCAGGTTTTCCTGTGCTCCCTTAAATAGTCCAGTCCTGTCTTTAAGTCTTGCGTTCGACAGAAACTATCTTTTTTTCTCATATCAAAGCTTGGAAACTAAATGTTTAAGGGCACTTATTCTTTTTAAAGTCCTTGCTGTTTCTGATTGGGAATGAGATCGTACAGTTCTTTTAATTTTTTATAGATACCTTATTCGATCTAAACTTGATTACGATTCTATTATATATGGATCCATTAGTAAATTTCATTTAAAATCATTGGACACTATTCATCATTAGGGTTTACGTCCAGCATTTGGTGCTTTTCGTATTTCCCCTGTACCACTTCAATATGCCACCAATTAAGCAGCTAATCCTCAAAGTTTGCATACATCAGTGTTTGTAATCCAAAATATCATCGATTGTATAACAACAATCCAAATATTATCAAACAATTTGATCTACGAAAACTACCACTTCTTGAAAAGGCCAGTATAAGAACAAAAATACTCAATCTTTTTTCCTGATGCCAAACACATAATCCTCCTAAAGTTATTCTAGACCTTTATAAATGAAAACAGAAGCAGATTCTTTATGTCCTTCAATTAGAAATATATTTAAAAGTATATTTTGAAAAAATTGTAACAATTTTGGACATGCTTGCAGGGGTGAGGGACATACGTTTTATGTAGAAGATCAGAGATGAATAAAATTAACAAATAAGCATCTGTAGTCCGGGTTTTCACGATGAACTGACTTATTATCAGTTTATGTATAAAGTTTCTAGGTAGTTTTAGAAGTTAAAGCATAATTTCACAGCTAATAAGACCTTTAGGCAGAATTCCAAACATTAGGGTAAACTATATTTGTTTCACTGTCAAGCTCATCGTGTGTCGAGTAAGTACGGTTGTCTCAAATCTTTTTCATATCACAAGACAGAGTGAGTGTTTGAGTTTTACGTCCCACCAACAGCTTAGGTCATACGGAGACGGGACCTCGGTTTAAAGACTCATCCGAAAGTCTGGAGAAGCCCGGGATCGATCCTGCGATCCCTGGTTTACAAGGCGAGTAGCGTGTAAAGAAAAAACACAAGAATTGAAATTCCCTTGTACCTTGCCAAATAATAAGTGAATATTCACAATCATTTCTGTTGCATTTTACAGATCTTCCAGTGCCACTTACATATGATGACGTATGGACAGAGTCAGGTATTGAATAGTTCATAAGAGTTCTTTTTTGTCAGCTTCTGAATCTATAAGATGACGCTTGAAGACTATGCCTGCATGATAAACGACCTATACTGAAGGGAGTATTACAGATATTGATTTTCTCTCACCCTCCTTCTGTCAGAAAACTAATATATACATGTATTTTTGTTTCCAAATGACACATTTTTCGATTGTTCCTTTCCTTTATTGCAGCAGGTGTTTAGTGCCGTGTGGCGGCCGCATACACTTTTATTTTTTCTGGGATCAATGAGCCCATTCTGGTTACTCTGAAAATCGAGTACCACTGAAACCGACGCTAGGGGCGTATGCAGCCCCGCAAACTAAACTGTTGCCTATAAGGAGACTGAATAACACTGAGTCTCCGACTTTTGTTCTTTCTTATGTTCTTTGTTTACAAAGGCAAAGTGTTCGATTTTTATTTTACTTTATTGCAGCCGATGTTAAGTGCCGTGTAGCGGCCGTTAATTGCCTCCCCGTACTTCACGACAATGCAGATTATATTTTATTTTCCTTGGAATTACTGAGCCCATTCTGGAAACTTTGTAAATCGAGGACCGCTTAAGCCGGTGCTAAGGGGTGTATGCAGCCCTGCAAACAGATTTGCTATATATGAAGGGACTCAATAAAATCGAGTCTCCGATTTTCTATCTATTTTGTCTTCTTTGCTTCCAATGTCAGATTTTTAGATTCTTATTTGTATAACAATCTTATGCTACAGTCTTCAAGGACCTTTATTCAAATACCGCATATATATCAGGAATATTGAGTATATAATTGCAGACGTTAAAGTAACTAAATTCTTCCACAGGAGGACCAAGCTGGGGAGTTTTTCTGCAAATATGTTATTAAATATGGCCACCAGAAAAGATAATCTTATTAAATCAATAACAACAACAAATATTATTTTTCGAAACAGAGTATCCGAGTCAGCTGAAATTTTGAAGGCAGCATCATGCATGTCTTCCTGCATTTGTGAGAATTGGAAACGTTGATTTACATGCGCTCTAGCTCGCATTGTGGTAGTGAAATTGTAATAGTCACAGGTTCGAATGCAAAAGACTTACAACGGGAGAATCCCAACGCCCCAAAACACAATTTTCTCTGAGGCCACTCGGGCTTTTATGACCAAATGTCATGTACAACATCAGTGGGATGTGGAAACAAACTTTTATGGTGACTTAGTATATAAATTCAGAAAAATATATAACCGCAGTGGCTTCGGCGCCCAATTTCGTGGAATCATTCTTCGGTGTGAGAAGATTGGGTACGGCATGGATGTTGTGCGACAGGCTGCGTGCGTGGTGGTTGGCCCGGTCAGGGTTGGCGGCTTTGCTTCCCTCTTTGGTTGCGCGCCGGTGGGTCGGCCCTCGGGTTCTATGACGGCTCCAGCGTGGGGGCTTGTTGGGAATTAGAGAGATCTGGTTCAGGGTAATGTTGGTTGGTGCCTGGTGCTCTGTCTCTGGTCGGGCTCATCGGGGTCTAGCTGTTGGTTGTCTTTTGCTCCAGCATTTCAGTAGTTTCTTGCTGTCGAGTCCTCACCGTTGTCTCACCTCTGTGGTTCTTTGATTTTTGTGTTCACGGAGATGTTGCACTGATGGTTTGGGGGACCTTCATGCGGGCTGGGCAGGTTGTTTGTCTAAATCGCGACGGAAGGGCGAGGATTGTGGCCACGTAAAATCGATTTAAGCCCCCCAGTGGAAATCTTCCACTGACCGTTCCAAGGCGGCTCTTCTGTGGCGATTTATTTATGTTGTTGTTTGTTACTTACTGTGTGTATCACTTGTGTCTTTTAATTTTGGATGGCCATATGGCCATTTTGTGAGAAAGTAACTGTCCTTATGGCCTTCCTTTGTTAAGGTTTCCATTATGGTCTGGTCGCTTAATGTTTGTATTTCTTTCCCTTTGGTGTCTTTTATGGGTGGAGTAAGTTAGTTGTGTCAATTCCTGATATTTGTTTTGCTTCTACTTTTCATTTTGTCGCTTTCCATTGATAACCAATCTGAAATTATTGAAGCTTTTAGCTCTACTTCTAGATATTTAGATGATTTATTAAATATTGATGATACCTATTTTGATGGTTTGATCAGTCGGATTTACCCCTTAGAACTTCAGTTAAATAAAGCAAATTCTTCTGATACCGAGGCCCCGTTTTTGGATTTACATCTATCTATTGTGGATGGGTTTGTTTCGTGCAAGATTTGTGATAGACGCGATGACTTTGATTTTGAGATTGTAAATTTTCCTTTTTTTGGATGGTGGTGTTCCTCGTTCGCCGTCCTGTGGCGTTTGTGTTTCGCAATTGATTCGATTTGCCAGAGTGTGTGGTCATGTAACTGACTTCAACACTCGTAATAAATTGTTAACGGCTGGACTCCTTAATCAGGGTTATCGGTACCATAAACTACGCAAAGGCTTTTCAAAATTTTATAGACGCCATTCTGATTTAATTTCAAAATTCAATATTGGACTTAAATCTCTTCTGCAAAAAGGTCTATCGGAACCCGAATTTTATGGTGACTTAGTGTGTAAATTCAGAGAAATATGTGGCCGCAAAGACTTCAGCACCTAATTTCGTAAAATCACTCTTCGATATAAAAGGATTGGGTACAACATGGATATTATACGACAGACTGCATGCATGGTAGTTAACCCAATCACGGTTGGCAACTTTGCTTCCCTCTTTAATTGCACGCCGGTGGGTCAAGCCTCAGATTCTATGACGGCTCCAACGTAAAGGCTTATTGAGAGTTAGAGAGATAATGTTGGTTGGTGCCTGATGCTCTGTCTCTGGTCGGGCTCATCGGAGTCTAACTGTTGGTTTTCTTTTGCTCCAGCATTTCAGTGGTTTCTTGCTGTCGAGTCCTCACCGTTGTCTCACCTCTGTGGTTCTTTGATTTTTGTGTTCACGGAGATGTTGCACTGATGAGTTAGGAGGCCTTCATGCGGACTGAACAAATTATTTGTCTAAATCGCGACGGAACTAAGGGCGAGGATTGTGGCCACGTAAAATCGATTTAAGCCCCCCAGTGGAAATCTTCCACTGACCGTTCCAAGGCGGTTCTTCTGTGGCGATTTATTTATGTTGTTGTTTGTTACTTACTGTGTGTATCACTTTTGTCTTTTTATTTTGGATGGCCATATGGCCATTTTGTGGGAAAGTAACTGTCCTTATGGCCTTCCTTTGTTTAGGTTTTCAATATGGTCTTGTCGCTTAATGTTTGTGTTTCTTTCCCTTTGGTGTCTTTTATGGGTGGAGTAAGTTAATTGTATCAATTCCTGATCTTTGTTTTACTTCTACTTTTCACGTGTATTATGGAAATCGGAAATTACTGTGACTGATAGGGAAGGCGACTCCGTCGTCTTCTCCAGACTCGGTGATAAATATCAGCTGAAAAATTGTTAACAACAGCTCCCATGTCTCCCTACCTGCATTCGTGAAATTTAAGAATGTTCGTTCCGGCATGCCTTAGGGCCAGGGTCGAATAATTCTTGACATGAAATTTGAAATGGTGCCCGATGAAAACAAAACGACAACATAAGAACGAAAATCGGAAACTCGGTTTTATTCACTTTTTGGGTAAGCAGTAATATTTTTGCAATGGCGATACGCCACCTAGCTTCAATTGTTTAATTTGGTTTTGTATTCATAACCATTTCAAGATTATTTCATTCTTACCGAGCCGCTCGTTAATCAGTGGACGAAAACCGGAATACCCGGAGAAAAGAACAACTGGCGTTCTTCCTTCGCAAAACTTGGCGTCTCATATGTGACCCGAGCCAAAGCATCAATTTAATTAACACTATAAATGCATTTTGGTGAAAAACAGTAGAGGAAGTCAATGATAAGAAATCGATACAATTAACCCTAACCTTCCATCAGAGACACAAAAGGGAAAGAAACACAAACATAAAATAATAAGACCTTAATGGAAACACTTATAGCAGAAAGCCAAACGGACAGTTTTTTTTTTTTCAACAAAATATCCAAATTAAATCGGATACAAGCAATACACACATACAAAGACGAACTATCTTTTATCGATTTAACGCGGCCGCAACCATCGCCCTTACTTCTGTCGTGGTTTAGACAAATAATTTATACAGTCCGCATGAAGGCTTCCAAACTCATCAGTGCAACATCTCCTGAGAACATAAAAATCAAACAAGTACAGAGTTGAAACAACAGTGAGGACTCGACAGCATGAAATACTTAAATGCTGGAGCTAAAAAATCAACAACTAGACTCCGATGGGTCCGACCAGAGACAAAACATCAGGTACCAACCAACATTACATAAAATCAAATTCTGAGTAAAATACATGCAATTTGAACAAAAATCATGAAAAAGAAATCTGTGAAAATTCCTCCATCTTAAATCGAACATAATAAAATACTGGCAACAATTTTCTCACTTATTAATGCAATTCTGTTCACGTACCGTACATGCATTGCAAATCGTTGCAAGTATATATTGTTTGGTTTTATAGACTAAGTCACCATAAAATTCGAGATACGATAGGCTTTATTGCAGAAGAAATTTAAGTTCAACATTGATTTGTTTAACATTGAATCCCTTAAGCTGATTCAAGAAGGACAGTTGTCTGTTTCTGGGGAAAGAGTGTGCACTGTACTGGTCAACCGCTTACATATAAGCCTGCTTAGGTAAAGTGTGGCTAGGTTACAAGACCAGCTAAAAATGACCTAAATAGTGTTGATTGGGCCGTTTAATTCAAATACATACAAATCAATATTGAATTATGAAACTGAATCGGACTGCCGTCTATATATAGAAAAGAAGTTACGTACTTTATGATACCGATAACCCTGATTAAGAAGTTTAGCAGTTAACAATTTCCAATGTTGAAGTCAGTCACATGACTAGACACTCTGGCAAAAATCGGATCAATTGTAAAATATAAACACCGTAGGATGCCGCACGAGGATCACAACCATTCAAGAAAGGAAATGTACAATCTCAAAATCAAAATCCTCGCGTTTATCATACAATTTGCAGGAAACAAATCCCTTCTAAATAGATACGAGGAACATTACCACCCAAGAAAGGAAAATATACAATCTCAAATTCAGAATCTTCGTGTTTATCATAAATTTTGCAGGAAACAAACCCATTCTCAATAGATAAATGTAAATCCAAAAACGGGACCTCGGTATCAGAAGAATTTGCTTTATTTTACTGAAGTTCAGGTGGGTAAATTTTATTGATCAAACCATCGAAGTAGTTATTATTATTATTCAATCAAATATCTAGAAGTCGTGCTAAAAGCTTCATTGATTTTTGATAAATTTTCAACGGAAAGGGACATCATGAAGACTCTTTAATAAAAAAACAAAACAAAAACCGATCAGCAACAAGAGATGCGCAATTCGTACCCCTCGGAATACCTGCGATTTGTCTAAATAACTCAGTACCAAATCTTATCTAAGTATTGTCAAGTGGAAGGTGAGAATTTAACACACTTTCTGACATGGCCACAATATATAATTTCATGGTCTTCAGAAGTGAAAAACGCATTTCAAACATTGCATTCAAGATAGAGGCAATCGTCTCTATGAAATATCCCTTCAGTTAAATCATTATTTTTTTCTTTTATACGTTTCTGAGAAAGTATAGCGTAAAGCGTGGAAAAAACATAAGTAGACAAAAAGCATGAAGTACGGGGAACGTTTTTCGGTCGCTAACACGATCTGTTCTGAAGTATCAGAAAACTATAAGCTCATCTGGCTTATGCCGTGGCCTTTTGTCCATCGTCCGTCCGTCCGTCGTTAACTTTTTACATCTCCCCACAAACTGGAAGTCATATTAAGCTTATATCTGGTGGGAGGCATTCTGGTGACATGGGGATCCAGATTTGCTAAAATGGTTCCATTGTGAAATCCAAGATGGCTGCCATGGAGGCTATCTTGAAATTCTTCAAGCAACATCTCCTCCCGAACCAAAGCTCGAACTGAGATGTAACTTGATTGGAGAAAGTGTGTAAAGCGAATTGAGATTAAACTTGACCGGAGGCATCGTGGTGACACTCAGATTCCAATTTGCTCAAATTGTTCCGTTCTGATATTCAAGATGGCTGCCATGGCGGCCATCTTGAAACCCTTCAAAATGAAAACTCCTTCCAAACCAAAGGTTTAATTGAACTGAAACTTGATGGGAGGCATCGGAGTGATATATTGTTTCAGATTTGCTTAATGTTCCAATGCGATATTCAAGATGGCTGTCTTGAAATTCCTCAAACGACATCTCCTCCTGAACCAAAGGTCAAATTGGGCCGAAACTTGATAGGACACATCGGGGTGACATGGAGAATCAGATTTTCAAAAATCGTTACGTTCCGATATACAAGATGGCTTCCAAGGCCGCTATCTTGACATTCTTCAAACGACATCTCCCAAACCGAAGGTGAATTGAGCTAAAACATAATGGGAGGTATCAGGGTGACAAACAGGTTCAGTTTTGCTGAAATCGTCCCGTTGCAATATCCAGGATGGCCTGTCATCTTGAAGGATAGCCAACTTGAATTTTTTTTCACACGGCATCCGCTCCTGGACCAAAGGTCGAATTAAGCTCAAACTTGAAACCGGAGGCATTTAGGTGTCATGGAGTTTCAGATTTGGCCCATTCCGAAATCCAAGATGACCACCATGGTGGCCATTTTGAAAAATGATATCTCCTCCCCCACCCCCCCCCCCTCCAAAAAAATCAACAACAAAAATCAGTGAGCTGAAACTTGTTGGGAGGCATCGGGGTGACATGCAGTTTCAGATTTACTTTAATGTTCCATTGCGATAGCCAAGATGGCCACATGGGCCGCCATCTTGAAATTCTCCAAACGACAACACCTGAACCAGAGGCTGGATCAACTTGAAACATCATCGGAGGCATTGGTATGACCTAAAGTGGTTCCATTCATCATTGCCTTTACTTCTATTTCCAAGAGGGTTGCAATGGCTAGAAATTCTTCAAACAACATCTTTTCCCAAACCCAAGGATAGAGTGAGTTAAAGCTTAAAGGGAGGCGTCGAAGATTCAGATTTGCTAAAACAGTTCTGTTCCGATATCCTAGATGGCCACCATAAAGGTCATCTTGAAATTCTTCAAACGACATCTCCCGCACCAGACATAAAACTTGATGGGAGGCATCGGATTACATGGAGATTCAGATTTGTTCTGTTCCGATACACAAGATGGCCACCATGGTGGCCATCTTGAAATTATTCAAACTGTATCTCCTGAACGAAAGCTCGGATGGAGCTGAAAGTTGATTGGAGGTATCGGGCGACATGAAGATTCAGAATTGCTGAAATTATTCTGTTCTTTAATCTAAGCTAGAGTTCATGATGGCCATCTTGAACATCTTCAAACCATATCAAGTCCACTTGAGCCAAACATTGATGGGAGGCGTTGGGGTGCCATGGAGATTCAGACTTCTTAGAACTATTCTGTTCTGTGCCGCCGAATGGTGTTTTGCATTGAGTTGAAATCGGCGGGAGGCATTTGGGTCACATGGGAATTCAGAATTGCTAAAATTGTTGGTTAGCAATTAACGCTTTCACATGTGTTATCCCAGATGGTGGCTATCTTGAACCTGTGTAGTAATGGCAAAATTTACAGGGAGGGGCAGCTCAGGTGTTGTAAGTATATGCCAAATTTGCTGCGTCCACAAGAAGATTTGGTACTGTGGCTTTTTTGCAAGCAGCCATTTAGCCTTAGCTTTGTGTTGCAGTTATATTTACATGATTGAATGACTTGGTTTACTTTTTTGATAACATAAATTCAGAAAAGGCACGTGCAAATGATAGCTCTGCCCTTCTAAACTATACACCCTCACATTAACTTCATCTCTTCCTGAATCCTGATTCAGATTGGCTGTGCAGAATCTTAATCAGAAGCATCAAGGCAGCATGCAGCATGCAGATTCAGAATTTCTAAAGGCAGTGTGATCTGATAAGACACGATTGCCACCAAGGCACAATGTAATATATGATCAGCATCATCCAGGTGAGCGATTTATGGGCCTCTAGTATATATAGAAGGAGACAGGATTGCCTCCCAAAACAAAAGCACATTGTGCTGCAAAAAAAGGAAACTGGCTTTTCTTGTTTTGATTTTCGTAAAGAATCGGTATTATTTGCAAAGTAAAAACCCCACCCACTAGCAACTGAAAAATGTCAAATATTTGACAGGAGTATATCCAAACCTTCAAAGACGTCTATTCGGAAGAAAATGGGTTAAATTTGGACCAAATTTCATCAACAGAATTTAAAAAATATGTAAATATTTTTTTTTTTGTTATTTTTGTACAAATCGGTCATTAAATATGGCGGCCATGGAAATATTTTATTTTCTGGTTTAGCAAGAAAACTGAAATTTTGCAGGCAACATTAAACATGTTCGCTTATATTTGCAAAATTTGTCAATGTTAGTTCATGAATGTCCCGGGCTATTTTTTGAATTGCTATCTTTTTTGAAAATCCGTGATGCGTTTCTTTCTTTTACTGCAATTATAGGTTGTAGGTGCCCGTTAAAACCACCTCATTGATGTGGATCTAATGAGTACCCACAAACTACGTGTTGGATCAAAAATAAAGAAATGCACCCCGTAAACCCAGTTTTATCTAGATAAAATGGGGTTTGGGAGTTTTCATATCACGGACTTGTTCGCGTGATGCATTGCAAAAAGCTGTTTTCTCAGATGACATCTTCATGTGATTATAGAGGCCCTAGGGCCTTTTGGGGTTTAAAACTGTTGTCTTCGGATGACATAATCACGTGATTATGGAAGAAATAGGGCCTTTTTGGGTTTTATTTTGGCCTGTATCTTTTATGAATCAATCAGGGAAACGAAAGTCTGTGTAGTTTAATTGTTATTAGATATGATCGCTTGTTTAACCGAAATAAATATCTTCTTCTCTAGCACAAATAATGCATATAGTTGATATCGTGCAGTCAACATTAAACATTATCCCTTTTAATATTTTCTTGAAAATTGTGACCGATGGTTCATAGGTCATCGCCCATGGGCCGTGGTCGCGTCTTTATAAAAATTGCAACGGCGAACGTTCATAGACTTGACTTTCAATGAGAGAGAAACTGTACTTTCAGATTACGTCTCCTCTGAAGTCGGTGCACTCTTAAGACCAAATACGATTCTCGTAGTCTAAGTATCACTGCTATTGCTTTTTAGGGACGTGTATGGCGCATTTCATGTTTTTTTTTCTTTTATACTAGATTAACTTAGCTCTTCTTTCGGTTTTCCGCTTGGCTCAAGCTTTAAGTCTAACGCTGACTAAAACGATTGTACAGAATGTGTCCTACTTCAAGTATATTTTGGTATAAATCGAATACAAAATGAAACACTGCGAGTCGGCAAATACATAGGAACTACACCAAAATTTAAGGAATTCATTTCTGTTTCATTGATCATTGTCCTCTACAGTGACTGTTAACTAGGAGAACAAATGCGTGAAAATGGAAACCGTAGAATAGCCTTTTTTCGATTCAATTGCATGCTTTTATCCTTATTTTGCCTTTTCATGAAGTTTATTTATGTCATGTGGAAGATTTAATCTGGTTTTACGTAAATACCTGTAAATACCAATGTAAAAAAAACGTTATTCACAGCTGAGGTCGAAGATGCTCAACCAGAACGAGTCAAGGGCGCGACTAGAAACATTGGAGCGACCGATGAAACTGATGCTGATCACTTCGGATCTTCAGAAAATGAGTCAGCTACTGTCGGCACCTCTGGTTGGTACCTGTCATTTGCTTTTTTTCAGATCGTCAGCTCATTAGTCCCGTATTTTAAAATAGAACTACTTATATTCCAGCCATCAGTATTTTTGTCGCACGAAAATATTTACATCATTATTTAATGTAATTGTAACTAACTAGGTAGAAACTAGAAACCTTTGTTTACCTCTATGATGGCAGCCCCCGCCCATAGGGGCTTGAAGTAATATATGGGCTGCATGATGCTTCCACGCAGAGCTGAATCCGGCCCGCAAACTAGTACTGGTAAACAGCTTATAGGATCTAAGCCTGTCCAGCAACCGCAGTGCGAGGTGGACCGTCCATGCTAATAAACCCAATTGGTTTCATTGGGCGACAGGGCTTGAGATATCATTTCATCTCAATGTCGGGTAAAAGTCCCACAAAATTGGAAGCAACGTCTCCAAAATGACCTTTACAGTGTTGACGGGGACGTTAAACCTCAAATCAAACAAACAAATACCTCTATGATGGAAGAAAACTTTTATGACTACATCTATATTTTAGTCATTTTGGGTCCTATACATGTTTAGGTGTCACGTTTGTATTTTATGATTAATAGTAAGATATTTAATTGCCCTACAGACTCAGTCAAACCAATTTTCAATTTTTAAACTTTGGATTTTTTCTGTGTATTTTCTATACGTTTTGTTTGTTTATGTTTGCCCTCGCCTATCTGGGCCTGGAGAAATAGATTGAGCTGCATGATGTTTTCATGCAAAGCTGAAACGACTACACCTGAGTACTGGTAAACCGCTTAGAAGGTGTAAGCCTACCCAGGCAAAGTGCTGCAAATCCATGCATATAAACCTTTTATGTCCCAATCGGCAGCAGGGATTAAGATGTTATTTTATCTCAGTGTTGGGTAAAAGTCCAGAACAGTTCGAAGCAACATATTCAAACTGACCTAAATAGTGTTGATTGGGACTTCAAACCTTAAATTTAACAAAAAAGCATTAGTTTATTTGTTTTGTAACATGAAATGCCTGTAAGATTAAACGTCGTATATGACAGATTCGATTTGAGGTTTTTTCCTGGCTCTCGCTGGAGGTTTCTATTGGCAGAAACGATTCTTCCCAAAATTTCACATATCAATAAACAAAATCCTTGCTTATCCCAATTATGGATGTGAAACATTCCGCTGTTCTGCTGTTATATATATATATATATATATACTGAACCGAAAAAGAAACGCAACTTTTTAACCCAAAAGATTTTCATGCAACCATCAGGTTGACTGACAAATCATTTTGCGATTTACTTTCATACTTTTTAAACTTTCTTATGCAGAAAACATTTGGGCGATATCTGTAAAGTTTAACGCTCCTCTTGGCAATTCGTTGTTTTCAACATTTCCTCGTGCAGTACATAAAATGTATACAGTGACTTCATCATATTGGCATATTGTGTTACCTGGAGTTTAGGTTTCAAAAGTCCGGTAAAATTTCTCTACGGAATATGGTACGTTTAACGTATGATCAGCGTAACGTATCGGTCCAAATGCTTCTACGTTGGACGTCTCAGGCTGTCATCGCCACGAACTTCCAAATGAGTAAATCGACGATAACTCGCTTGTACCAGCGTCTACGTCAATCGGGAACAACAAATGGCAAGCCCAGAAGTGGACGTCCACGCGTCAAGACACGTCGGCAGAACCGATACATCCGTCTAACCCACCTTCGTAATCGGTTCCGTACAGCCTTCGAGACGTCTCAGTTGACACCAGGAACGCACAACAATCGAATAAGTGCAGATTCTGTCGGGAATCGCCTTCGAGAGTTTGGCTTACGTCCTCGTTGTCCGTACCTTGGTATGCCATTAACACCAGGACGACTTCAGGTTAGAATGGCGTGGCTCACACAACATAGACCAATCCTGTTTCCCCTTCGTCAGTGGCGTAACGTAATGTTTTCTGACGAGTCCAGGTACTTGTTGTTCAGAGCTGACGGTCGTCAACGTGTGTATAAGCGTGACGGAGAGCGTTATCGTGACAATTGTTTGGTTGAACGTGATCGATTTGGAGGCGGTGGGTTAATGGTGTGGGCTGGCATATCTTATGGTCATAGAACGCCCCTGATATTCATTGACGGCTCAGCGTTGCGTTGACGTAGTTTTACGACCGGTAGTTGTTCCATATGTACGACAGAACAACGTTATGTTTCAACAGGATAACGCTCGGGCGCATGTAGCAAGGCTCAGCATGGCGCTTCTTCAGCAAAACAACGTTGACGTGATGCACTGGCCTCCGTAGTCCAGATCTCTCTCCTATAGAACCTTTGTGGGACGTCTTGGATATGCGCGTACGTAACCGCCCCAGCCACCAACAACGCGTCAAACCTTGCGTCTCGCGCTCATACAGGAGTGGAATGCTATTCCCCAGGCAGAGATCAATCGTTTAATCCTGTCCATGACCAGGCGTGTGCGTGCAGGACTGAATGCAAACGGAGGACATGCTCGCTATTAACTGCTTATGTTTTGAACATTTGAAATGACTACCTCTATGACAAAACGGATTTGTGTTCCAAACATTCTCATTGAACTCTTTATGGTAGTTATATTCAGGAATGATTATATTATTGCGTCATTAAATCGATTTTCTGCAAACATGATTATTTCTGCAAATTCTCGCATTTATATTTGGAGTTGCGTTTCTTTTTCGGTTCAGTATATGTATATATAGATTGAAGGCCAAAATACAATACATCTCACCCAAACCGAGATACAGCGGCTCAGTGCCAAATTTTTGCAGCTGTCATGTTTAGAATTGGGCGTTCTTAGACGAGAAAGATACGAAAACAGGTTTTTCTTGACTGCTTGCAGAGAGCCGAATCAAGCTGAAAAGAAGACGATGGACAGAAGAAGAAAATACAAAGTTTGTAAAGAGAATGGGAGATTTCATCAAGAATAAAACTATGCCATCTGGAGAAGATATAGACGCGCTTAGAAGAGAACTTGGCGGCACACGGACTGTGCCGCAGATTCGCACGAAAGTCCATAACCTGATAAATGAGAAACAAAAAAAAATTGCTTAGGTCCCACATGCCAAATGCATAATAAATTCTCGAACAACCAAAAGTTTTTTTGTTTTTTTTTGTTTTGGGTTTTACGGCCCTTTCAAGATTATTTCACTCATATCGAGCCGATCGTTAATCAGAGGTGGGCGAAAATCGGAGTACCCGGAGAAAAACCACCTGACCTTCCGTTGCAGAACTTGGCGTCTCACACGTGACCCGAGCGAGGCTCGAACCTACGGCGGTGAGAGACCTAATGACTAAGAGTCAGCGCTCTTATCCACTAGGCCACGGAGGCCCGTTAACAACCAAAACTTAAAGAAATAGATACCAATGAAAAGCCACAATCAACGATAACAGCCTACCAATAGCACCAAGATGAAGAATAACTAATAATAATAGAAATAAAACAGAAAATATAAAAGTCACAAACAGCACAGCAACCAGTCCGCACTCTTCCACAAGAGGTGGTAACCCAGCACAGAAAATGAAAATTAAATAAATAAAATAATAATACTCAACCATTAGCATTACCACATGAAAATTCAAGTCGGAAAATACGACAAAGCTTCATTAAAAATAAACAAGATCAGTACCACCGCCTTAGGACTGTCAGTAGCGAGAACAACTTGAGAACCACTGTTCGTGAGCCACTAAGCCTATATCAAACTAAGCCAATAAGTAACTCGGCTAAACTTATATTAAAAGGATATAAAGCGCACTTAATTTTTTAATTTAAGCATGTAATTACAGACTGCAATAAAGTCCGAAATAATTTAATACGACAATTACATTTGAACAGTGTAGCACCGGCGACGACATCATAACGATCATTATTATTATTATTATTATTATTATTATTATAAACGTCATCATTAGTGATATAAATAGATGCTTAAAATATACCCCATAATTTATTTATATTTTCGATCGAAGTAGAAGTAAAACAAAGATCAGGAATTGATACAATTAACTTACTCCATCCATAAAAGACACCAAAGGGAAAGAAATACAAACATTAAGCGACCAGACCATAATGGAAACCTAAACAAAGGAAGGCCATATGGACAGTTACTTTCCCACAAAATGGCCATAAGGCCATCCAAAATTAAAAGACACAAGTGATATACACAGTAAGTAACAAACAACAACATAAATAAAATGCCACGGAAGAGCCGCCTTGGAACGGTCAGTGGAAGATTTCCACTGGGGGGCTTAAATCGATTTTACGTGGCCACAATCCTCGCCCTTACTTCCGTCGCGATTAAGACAAATAATTTGTTCAGTCCGCATGAAGGCCTCCGAAGATTCTTAGAAAAACATATTAAACCTGGTGAAGTTCTTTTTCCAATGAACGCAAAGGGTCAAAAACATTTCTGAAAGCGTCAGTCTATTTGACGTCAAAGTGGCGCGACCCTTTGCGTTCATTGGAAAAAGTGGCGTGATCCATTGCGTTCATTGGAAAATGATTTTCCAATGAACGCAAAGGGTCACGCCACTTTGACGTCAAATAGACTGACGCTTTCAGAAATGTTATTGGTTGTTGCCAATAACATTTCTGAAAGCGTCAGTCTATTTGACGTCAAAGTGGCGTGACCCATTGCGTTCATTGGAAAATGAACTTGACCAGGTTTAGTATGTTGTTGCCAATAACAATTCTGAAAGCGTTAGTCTATTTGACGTCAATGTGGCGTGACCCATTGCGTTCATTGGAAAATGAACTTCACCAGGTTTAATATGTTTTTCTAAGAATCTTCGATCGAAAATATAAATAAATTATGGGGTATATTTTAAGCATTTATTTATATCACTAATTCTGAGTCATATCCCAGCTAACAAAGAAACGTTTTTATAAAGTTTCAAAAACGTTTCCAAAAACGTTAAAAAACGTTTTTTTTATGAACGTTTAAATAACGTTTATATGGAAAGTTTTTTTTACGTCGCAAGGACGTTTTTGATAAACGTTTGAAAAACGTTCATAAAACGTTCAAAAAACGTTTAAAATATGTTATTCTAAGCAGTAAATATACCTTTTAAAAACGTTTATAAAAGAAGTTCTTAGAACGTTTTGGGGAACATTTGAATAACGTTCATATGCATGGAAGGTTTAAATCAACCTGGTAAATAAACCAGGAAAATTTATTTTAAAAGCCTTTGTCTTAATATGTTTATTATGACTTAATTATGTTGTTTTTTCCCTTTGAAGTCATCTAGTGGTTATTCTTGAAGTCCAGATGTAGTAGGCGGGTCTTTGGCGGTGCTTTACGTTTCTAAAGTGTAGATTGCATTGGAATTTGACATGGTGCAGTAAACAGTGAAGTTTACTATTCACTATATATCAAATTATATTAACTGATTAAACATTACGATAACACAACCGTGCGACATAGTTCATTTTAACATCTCCAAAATGGCTACTTTTTCTGGTGAAAATCCATAGGTTGTGAGTGCTCGTTAGAACCGCCTCATCGATGTTCTAACGTTTACCCACAACCTATGTCTTGGAGTAAAAATAAGAAAAAAATAAAGTTTACCCCCGTAAACCCCAGTTTTCTCTATACAAAGTGGGGTGTAAGGGGGTGTTTATTTCACGGACTTGTTCACGCGATGAACAGTGTGAAACAAGATCACTGACATTACTAAAACACGCCTATTCAAATATATTGAACAATTTTCAACCAAAAATTGAAAAAGTTGGATATTTTTCATATTTCGGCTCATAACATAGATTGTGGGTACTCGTCAGAATCGCATCGGCGAGGCAATTCTAACGAGTACCCACAATCTATGTTTTTTAGCAAAAAAATAAGAAAAGAAAGTATACCCCTGTAAACCCCAGTTTTACTGTATTTAGTGGGGTTCAAGGGGGTCAAACTCATATAAGCGTGTTTCAGGCAAGAAGAAGTGGTTATTTCATGAAAAATATTGTGGGTGTTCCGTAAAATTGACAACTGTAAACCATATAGCATATATATGATTTAATAGTGTGTAAATAAAATGAAGTCCATATTACTTTTTTATCTGAAGCCATGTCAATCACTTTACCAAGTCCATGTAAAGAACGTCCCTGTAGACCTAGACTGGAAACAGTCCATTCATTAATCATTTCACTTATAAGAATATGCTTATTAATTTTAACCCAGCTCAAAAGCAATGACTTCCATCCCAAAGCACCAAATGAATGTTTTGGAGGTCAGAAAGTATTAGAGAGGAGAATAATATAAATTCATTGCTAATACAAATGAGAAGATGTTGGTTAAACTTTTGGACTGATTCCAGTCTACTGTAGACCCTGTTTTATATAAAGAAAACTTGGTTTACTGGGAAATTCCCCATTTTCTCTATAGAAAGTGGGGTTTAGGGGATGTTCCTTTTTCCCCCCAAAAAAACAGATATTGTGTGTCCTTGTTAGAACCGCCTCATGGAAGCAGTTCTAACGAGCAGTCACACTGTAAAAACACATTGATGGTACTCGTCTGAACCACTTCGCTGAGGTGGTTCTAATGAGTACCCACAACATAAGTTTAGAGCAGAAATAATAAAGTTGTCAGGATTTTATCTGAAAAAAAAATCATTTTTGATGGAAAAAAAATTTACCAATATATTTGAATTGGCATTTTCTGTAATGATTACAAATAAAGGCTACTAAATATAAAATCGGAAAAAAGTGCTGTTGTTTCTTCCATGCAAATCAAAATAAGGACTTTGTTGTAAATGAATAGATATCAAGTGCAAAGTCATATCCCTAGGTAATTTATTACCCTCTCTTGGTCCCCTACCTGTATGACAGTATCGCAATGCTGGATTCTTTAATAAACGGTCATTAGGATGTTATGTAATCGAAAAATGTGTCTTTAAACAATATGCTGTTGGAAACAATCTCAGTAAATGATACTATCACTCAAGTACCCTTTTAACAAGAAATCTGCTCATAATCACCTCATAATCACTAAGATTAGATAAGCCTTTGATGTGCACTATGGTCCGAAGGAAATGTTTATTGGAGATCATAAGATCTTTTATATAAGGAAAAAAATGTGTCTTTAAACAAACATGGGACGTGTGCTGCATATTAACATCTTTCACACATTAATAAATTGCCTTGAGTAATATTACTCTGGTGTTTTATTACAACGAAAGGCATATTGAATCAGTTTACCCTATACCCGGTGTATACAGAATCTGATTTACTGTGCTTGAAAACAAAATTCTGATTCATTACGATAACACATTAGTGCGTCATAGTGCAATCTTTTACATCTTCAAAATGGCTACTTTTCTGGTGAAAATCAGTGATATTTTTCTTATTTATACTGCAAACATAGGTTGTAGGTACTCGTTTGAACCGTCTCAACGAGGCGGTTCTAACGAGTACCCACAACATATCTCGTGGAACAGAAATAAGAAAAAAATAATGTATACCCCCGTAAACCCCAAATTTCTCTATATAAAGTGGTATTCAGGGGTGCAGAAATAAGACAAAAATCTTTTGTTTTATCTGAAAACATTCTTTTTTCAGGTGATGAATTCAGGAGATATAAAATCCACAATACCTACACACTGTAATAACAGTTCGTATCTCATTACAAAAGAAAATGCCTTTATAATTCTGACCCCTCAAACCCCACTTTTAAAACTGGGTTTTACGCGGATAAACCTTATATTTTTCATATTTCTGCTTAAAAACATAGATTGTGGGTACTCGTTACAACCCCCTTAATGAGGCGGTTCTGTCGAGTACCCACAAACTACTTGTATATTTTGTGCAGAAATAAGACAAAAATCTTTTGTTTTATCTGAAAACATTCTTTTTTTTTTTTTCGTGGGTTAAATTTACAAAGTATTTGAACAGGCGTGTTTTTGTAATGATTCTATATTTTATCAACCATCTTTTCTATATTTCTTTTGAGTTCGGGATTTCTCCACATTGGTTGAAACTGTGTATCTGTTTTCTAGAATTTCTAAAATATTTTCAGAGCCAAAATATTTTCTAATGTGAATATAGAAGGACTAAGCATGCCCAGGTAAAGTGTCGTTTCATCTCAATGTCTAGTAAAAGCCCCATAAAATTGGAAGCAGCGTCTCCAAAATGACATAAATAGTGTTGACGGGTGCGTTAGATCTCGAGTAAATAAAAAAAAAAAGAAAGAAAACACCGTGACCTGATTCTTCACTGTCCACGCATAAGTTTCTACAGTATTAAGTTGTATTAAGTTATGTGCCCAAGCTTGTGATATTCGATATTACCTTTCTTTAACCCATATATGACAGTGGATTTGTTTGTTTGTTTGATTTGAGGTTTAACGTCCCGTCAACACTGTAAAGGTCATTTTGGAGACGTTGCTTCCAATTTTGTGGGACTTTTACCCGACATCGAGATAAAATGACTTCTCAAGCCCTGTCGCCCAATGAAACCAATAGGGTTTATTAGCATGGACGGTTCGCCTCGCACCGCGGTTCCTGGACAGGCTTAGATCCTCTAAACGGTTTACCAGTACTAGTGTGCGGGCCGGATTCAGCTCTGCGTGGAAGCATCATGCAGCCCATATATTTCTTCAAGCCCCTATGGGCGGGGACGGTTATATGACAGTGGAATCTTCTACTTCATAAGTTTGGAGTGGTCCATTTCAAAATGACATAAATAGCGTTGACGGGGCATCCGATCTGAGTCTAAACTTTTTGCCGCTGTCCCACATATGGGACGCTTGGCATATATGGGTTAAACGTGGAAATGAGAAATAAAACGCAACAACATTTACCATTTGATGTTTAATGGCCCCTTATTTGGGAATAGACAATGTCTGTGGGATCCCTGTCATTTAATTAATCCTTACTCTGCTGAACATGAAACAATGTAAATCCAGATCAGATGACCATCTGATCTGGATCTACACTGTCATTCAGTTTGCGAATTTTAAATGAATGCAATATGTGAAGTAACTTGTGTGGACTCTAATCAGTCTGATCAGGTCCCACATTGTTTGCAAAATTGACTTTCAAAATTACAAGCAGACGACAAAGCAGACAAAATTGTTGTGATTGACATCTTATGGGTTAATTATTCAGCAGGATAATAAAAAACTGCATCTGAAATTGTCATTTGTTTATGTTGTCTGCTGCTCTTCTGGTATACTTTTTAAAGCATATTTTCAAACTTTTCAAACATATTAATGCGTTTAGTCAATCAGTGTGGACCCTGATCAGACTTCTCCAAGAGGAGCAGTCTGATTAGGTTCCATATTGTTTGAAAAATTGAAAATTTGACTTCTAAAATTACCAGCAGATGGTTCAAAACAGGTTGTGGGTATTCGTTAGAACTGACTCAATGAGGCGGTTCTTTCAAATTCCTACTTCCTTTTTAGAAGCCGAAATAAAAAAAACTAGAGCTATCACCAAAGGTGATGAATACCCCCACAAAAACTGCCTTGATAGTACAACAGCGCCATTTTGCAATTTTGTCACTTGAAAGGGGCCATAACTATGTCGAAAATTGACGAATTGTAGTGGAAATCGAACTTGACCTGTATTTTATGATGTTACATCAGTGTACCAAACATTATAAAAATCGGTGAAGCGCTTTTTGAGTTATCTTCTGGAAACCAAGTCAACAAACCGACCGACCGACCGACCGACAGACCGACAAGCTCACTCCTATATACCCCCCCCCCCCCCCCAATTTCATTTGTGGGGGTATAAATATATGTGATAAATGTCAGTTTAAAGTTATGAACAGGTTGTGGGTGCTTATTAGAGCTGTCTCAATGAGGCGATTCTAATAAGTTTCGACTTATTAATGTTTGAAGCAGAAATTAAAAAATACAAACTAGTCAACTGCCAATAGCCATGTTAAAGCCACGAACAGGTTATGAATACTCATTAGAACTGTCTCAATGAGGCGATTCTAACAAGTTCCCACTTATTCATTTTTCTTTATATTTCCGCCCCAAAACATAGATTGTGGGTACGCGTTAGAACCGCCTCACTGACGCGGTTATAACAAGTTCCCACAATGTATGTTTTGGCTAGAAATATAAAAATAAAAATCAGATTTATTATCTGATTTTTGTCTATTATTAGGTGGTCAAATTTTCAATATATTTGAATAGGTGTGTTTTCTTAGTGATGTATTGTAATGATAAAAATATCTTCTATGGCAAACGAAGAGTCTAAGTTCATCTGCTTTGCTAGATCTCAATCAAAAGTATAATACTCCAGGATATCATATATCACAAACCATTTCTCTTATCACCTACCAATAAATGACCACTTGAGCCTCAGGGGATTAAGGCTGTTAAGGTGATGGTATTCATCTGATAAAATCAGATAATGACATCTGATAAGAAGGGTTTAATCATTATAATCCACTTATGGATTACTTATGAATTTTGTTATTGGTCCTTAAACATATTAATATATAGTATATTTTGTTCTTGAAAAACAAAATAAATAAATAAATAAATGTCAATGTCACATCTACTACTTCCACCACTACTACTAATAACAAAACATTACTACCACTACTACTACTAATATTAATAATAATAATAACAATAAATAAACCTGTGAATATAACTGCTACTACTACTATTACTTATAATAATAATAATAACAATAACTAATAACAATAGTGACATAAATATTTCTACTTCATTGAAATAAATAATGAAATAAAAACTACTACAATTACTAATTACAGCCAAGCATTCTAGAGGTTTATAATAAGACAGTGCAGTACCAGACTGAAATGTTTATCCTAGTAAAGGTATACACATCTGTTCATTTTGTACCATAAACCCCAAAACGGGCAATTGGCAAATAGTGCAGGCCCAGATCAGACGCCACAGAAAGGGGCGTCTGATCAGGGCCTACACTGTTTGCAAAAAGTTAAGCCATTTTCCAAATGGAGTTTGAGGGGGCACAACCTGTCACCCCTGAACTTTGAGGTGGACTCGGGCTATATGTAGGGAGAAAGATTCATTGTGTACGAACCCTTTTTGTACCAAATGGAATCTTCCTCCTTATATGTACCAGGGGTCCATTTCAAGGTTAAGGGGTGTCGGGGTGTGTTTTCATCAAGGTTTATTTGGGGAATGACTGAAGTTTTAGCAAACAGTGGAGGCCCTGATCAGACGCCGCATTCTGCGGCGTCTGTTCTGGGCCTGCACTGTTTGCAAAAGTGAAATTTTCATGAATGAATATTCAGTTGCCATATGCTTAGGCAATTAGTGAGGCTTATCAGTGTGAACCTGAGATTTATTGAAATTCATTTTGACAAATGAAAATAAACAGAGCTGTTATTCTGGAGAGGCTAAAATGTCCATACCTGGATTTTCGGGGCACTTAAATCCAGGAGTATAACCTGAAATTCATTAACCCTTATTCCGCTGAACATGACAAATCCTAACTTTGCAAACAGCATAGATTCTGATCAGATGGTTTATGAAGAAGCCATCTGGTCAGGTTTTGTTTGTTTGATTTGAGGTTTAACGTCCCCGTCAACACTGTAAAGGTCATTTTGGAGACATTGCTTCCAATTTTGTGAGACTTTTACCCGACATTGCGATGAAATGACTTCTCAAGCCTTGTCGCCCAATGGAACCAATAGGGTTTATTGGCATGGACGGTCCGTCTCGCACCGCGGTTCCTGGACAGGCTTAGATCCTCTAAGCGGTTTACCAGTACTAGTGTGCGGGCCGGATTCAGCTCTGCGTGGAAGCATCATGCAGCCCATATATTTCTTCAAGCCCCTATGGGCGGGGGCTGTTTCATCTGGTCAGGATCTACACTGTTTTTCATCCAATTTGTGAATTGAATGAATACATTTGAATGGTTGATAACCAGAAATGGGTATGGTAAAATTAATTTATTCAGCGGTGTAAGGGCTAACAATGATCATTTTGAAATTATGGGATATAACCTGTCATTCTTCATTTTGTTTTGCCATGCCATTTGCATCAGCATGATGAAAAAATAAATAAATAAAATAAACAGATAACAAATTAAGTAACATATTCATTCACCTGTTCTAATCCATATATGTACTACTGTATAACTGTTAAGACTTCTAGTCAACTAGGAGTTAACTAAAGTTAACTCCCTGGTTAACAAAAGCGGGAAATGGAGTTGACTAGGAGTTAACTCCATGTCTGAATGTAGTTGACTTGGAGTCAACTAGGGTGTCAAGAATCGTCTGAATGGTACTGTAATTCTGAGTCATATGTAATTTGGTGTCATAAATAGTATATATAAACATATATACCACATTATTAGGTTTGAAGATCGTAAAATCGTGCCACACAATTTGGTTTAATATCAATAGACCCTATCATTCGATGTTATGGGAGAAACTCTATCAAGAATATTTTGCCTCCATTGCCGAAAGGGTAAAACCGCAAATTCTTCCCTTTTAGAGTAGAAACTTTTTCAATAGTGGCTTGGTGTGTAAGAAAGCAAACAAGAAGTCACAAAGGCTGTTTCCCTTGTGAAATGGCAGAAAATGTAGAAAGTGAATACATTACCCCTACCGCTTAATCCTTCTCATCAGGGACTTGTCACTTTCTGTATCAGTTACTCTTTAATGTTGAGAGCTACGGCAGAGGATGCTTCACCGTTTTTCATCTCTGTGATTGTCTGATTTTTATGTTGTCGGAGATGTTGCACTGCTGAGTTAGGAAGCCTTCATGCAGACGAAACAATTTATTTATTTAAACCGCGGCAGAAGTAAGGGCGAGCCCCGGTGAAATACTGATCGTTAGAAGGCGGTTTTTCTGCCGCGGTTTATGTTTGTAATAGTTCGTCTTTGAATGTGTGTATTTTGCATAGCCACTTGGCCGTTTTATGGGAAAGTAGTTGACTTTTTGGCTTTCAACTGTTGAAATTGCCATTAGTGTCTAGTGTTTCTTTCCCTGTGGTGTTTGTCATGGGAATTGTATCAATTCCTGATCATTGCCTTTACTGCTTTTCTAATGGCTCTGCAAATGGATATAACAAAATTAAAGATTATTGATATTTTTGCTCCAAATATATATTGCCGTTGCTCTTTTGAAACGGTTCGATTAGGCGCCGGGTTCTAATGATTACTCATAATGTATGTTTTGAGTAAAAAAAAAAAAAAATAAAATAAAAAATCATAAGAACACAAAATAAAACCTATTTTACGCTTTATAAAGTGTAAGTTTCCAGGGTCTTCCATTACCCAGACTTTTAAAGTGATAGCACATGATGCAAAAATAAGAATACAGACTGCACTAAAGTTCGAAATAATTCAATACGACAATTACATATGTACAGCGTAGCATCGGCGACGCCATCATAACGATGGCAGCATCCAATAAAATTTCCCAATGCGTCAGTTGATTTGACGTCACGTTACTTTGCGTGACCTATTGTGTTCATTTGAGAATGAAATTCACATGTTTATCGATATACCTTTCATTGGAAATATAAATATATTATTTGGTAAATATATGCATCTATTTTATCACTAATTCTGCCGCCATTTTGCGTGACCCATTGCGTTTATTGAAAAATGAACTTCACTAGATTCTATATGTTTTTATTAGAATCTTCCAACGGAAATATGAATAAATTACAGGGTATATGTTTAAGCATCTATTCATGTCACTAATTCTGAGTTATATGTAACTGTGGGTCATAACTAGTATATATAAACATATATACCGCATTATTAGGTTTGAAGATCGTAAAATCGTGCCACACAATTTGGTTTAATATCAATACACCGTATCATTCGATGTTATGGGAGAAACTCTATCAAGAATATTTTGCCTCCATTGCCGAAAGGGTAAAACCGCAAATTCTTCCCTTTTAGAGTAGAAACTTTTTCAATAGTGGCTTGGTGTGTAAGAAAGCAAACAAGAAGTCACAAAGGCTGTTTCCCTTGTGAAATGGCAGAAAATGTAGAAAGTGAATACATTACCCCTACCGCTTAATCCTTCTCATCAGGGACTTGTCATTTTCTGTATCAGTTACTCTTTAATGTTTAGAGCTACGGCAGAGTATGCTTTATAGAGACCAAGTGAAGCACGCGCAGTCTACAATGGCTGCACATATTAAAAGGTACATTATCATGGTGCTTATTTACTCTGATAATAACTTGAGCGACTGTAATGAATAATGAAAATATACAAAGATTGTAAAAGGATCATTAATAGCCTGTCTTACAAAGTTTATGCATATGAACAGTAAAATGTGCCTATTTGCTTGATACCGATGGATTTAAATATGGCAGTGGCTATTCGTACGGCCCCGTACGAATAGCCTGCAGCCTGTATTGGCTAATCGTACGGCCCCGTACTTTTAACCAATAAAGGCTATCTTGGCTAATCGTACGGCCATTCTAGTTCGGTACCAAGAAAGTGATACATGTGTACTGTTGGTGGTATGAAAAATCAGCTGACGTACGGCCTTGAAAGACTAGCCATTCCAAGCCCCTATGTGAAACGTGCTGAAACCCCAAATATAAAGGATATTAATGGACGGGCGGTGAAGTTTTTATCAAATTTGGATTGAGGTTTAACGTCCGCGTCAACACTATATAGATCATTTTGGATACGTTGGCTTCCAATTTAGTGGGACTTTCCGGGAGGTAAAATGACTCCCCAAGCCCTTTCGCCCAATGAAACCAAAAAGGCGTATATGCATTGGATAGTCTGACTCATACCACTTTGCCTGGGCAGGCTTAGTCCTTCTGAGCGATTTACCAGTACTATGGCAAGCAATTTTACTATTTATTACAAAATGCAGATATTTTATTTATCATATCAGATATCTGATTTATTATATCAGATATCTGATGCATAAATTATATTATAAAGGATATAAGATATGTTATAAAGGGTATGATATCTTATATAACAATATAAGATATCTTATATCCTATATAAGATATCTTATATAGGTTATGACAAATAATATATTTTTTACTCTAAAGTATATATCTTATATCCTACATAAGATATTTTATTCTATTCTGCAATTCAGATATCTGATATGAAATATAAGATATCTTATATGTTAAATTAGATTTCTGTTATGCCAATTAAGGTATATAATTTACTAAAATATATAAGATATCTGATATGCTAAACAAGATATCTAATATACTAATTAATATATCTAATACAACATATAAGATATCTTGTATAACATATCAGATATCTGAAATAGCATAGCAGATATCTTATTTACTTTGGTAAACAAGATATCTAAATTGGCATATCAGATATCTACTTTAGCATATAAGATATCTTATTTAACATATAAGCTATCTTATTTACCTTTGATGGATAAGATATCTTATTTAACATATAAAATATATTATATAAATCTGAGGTAAATGACAAATAATAGTTGCTCCCTCTTCTATAACTGAAAGGTTCTTCTGGTTCCATACCTACATGCACGTTAGACATGTTTGCTTAGTTCCCAACGTTCATTATAATAATTAACTATGTTTACATCGGTAAATCGAGTTAAGCTGGCTACTCTTTTTCCAGGAGAAATGAAAATTAAAATCAGTCGCTTTTCTACCAAGCCCTTATATACAAGATATCTTATATATTGATAAGATATAATATATAATAAATACGATATCTATATTCCATAAGAAATAGTAAATTGGCTTGCCATACAGTAGGCATGTGTGGTCAGTTCAAAGCACCATGCAGACTTATCTGTTTCCCCGAATTATTACAGCATAGCACCGGCGACATCATCATAACGATGGCACTATCTCATCAAATTTCCGAAAGCGTCAGTTGATTTAACGTAACGCTTCTTTATGTGAACCATTACGTTCAATGGAGAATGGACTACGCAGGGTTTAATAATGTTTATCTAAGATTCTTACATCGGAAATATAAATATATTATGGGGTATATATATGCATCTATTTATATCACAAAATCTGAGCCATATGTAACTGTGGGGCATATATAGTATATATAACCATATATACCACATAATTAGGTTTTAAAATCGTGCCACATAATTTGGTTTTAAATTAATACCCCGTATCTTGTCTAACATGTGTATATATATATATATATATATATATATATATATATATATATATATATATATATATATATATATATATATATATATATATATATATATATATATATATATATATATATATATATATATATAACATTTCAAGACCCGTCCTGGTGTGTGTTTCCCATTATGAAAACACGCTTATTCAAATATATAAATTGGGAAAAAATACCACAAAAATGAACATTTGCAGACAAAAAAAGTCTTATACGAGGGTAGGCTGAAAAGTTCTGAGCCTGACCAAGAAGCAGGCATCGAACAGCCATGAAATTTTGTATTCATTAAATCCAAACCTTTATTTCTTGATTTGACTCAAATGAGTTCAAGTTTACATACAATAACGTAGAAATTCTAGACTTTGACAATTGATACTAGCACGTTTTTGAGAAAATGGACAAAATCTGGCATCGTGGTGTCATCAAGTACCTCCCTAAAAAGAGGTTAGCTCCTAAGGACATTCATGCCGATATGGTTGCTACATTATATTAGGGGATGATGCTCCATCGTATGCAACCGTGAAAAGGTGGGCAGCAAATTTTAAGATGGGCAAGGACAGCCTTGGAGATGATGACCGGTGTGGACGACCCACAACGGCAACAACTGAGGAAACCATCAGCCAAGTGCAGAGGGCCGTGATGGATGACAGGCGTTTAACTGTGAATCAGTTAGCTAACACTGTTGGCATCTCCCGTGAACGAGTAGAGAACATTCTACACAGTGAATTAGGAATGTCGAAGGTTTCCGCCAGATGGGTGCCACGGCTTTTGACGCCTGACCGAAAGTTGACCAGACTGAACCTGTCACAAGCCAACTTGGCTATTTTTGAAGCAGACCAAGATGGTTTTCTGGACCGTTTTGTCACTCAGGATGAGTGTTGGGCTCATCACTTTGAGCCAGAGACCAAAAGACAATCCATGCAATGGAAGCACCCTGGCTCACCCTCTCCAAAGAAGGCAAAGGTCGTCTCCTCTGCAGGGAAGGTGATGGCATCAGTGTTCTGGGATGCCAAGGGTATAATATTCATAGATTACCTTCAAAAGGGCAGAACAATTGATGGGGAGTATTATGCAGATCTGCTAAAACAATTGCGAAAAGCAATTAAGGCTAAACGACCCGGAAAATTGACAAAAGGGGTCTTGTTCCTTCAGGACAATGCGCCTGCTCATAAATCGGTTGTCGCAATGGCTGCTGTGCATGACTGTGGCATCACACTTGTCGATCACACTCCGTATTCACCTGATCTAGCTCCCTCAGATTATTTCCTGTTTCCAAACATGAAAAAGCACTTGGCCGGGCAGCATTATCGGTCAGACGAGGAGGTGATAGCTGCTGTGGAGGAGCTTTTCGGGGACCAAGATGAGACCTTCTATACCACTGGGATCCAAGGACTCCAGCATCGCTGGAGGAAGTGTGTGGACAGGAAGGGAGACTATGTTGAAAAAAAAAGCACTTTCAGCATGGACAAACCATTGGATCTTGGTCAGGCTCAGAACTTTTCAGCCTACCCTCGTATTTTCCATATTTCTGCTCCAAACTTAATGTACACCTGCGAGTAATGGTCAAATTTGACCGACCGCAGTATAAGTAGATAGATAGATAGAGTGTTTGGAAAGAAATAAATGGGCTGCATGATGCTTCCACGCAGAGCTTAATCCGATCACACACGAGTACTGGTAAACCGCTTAGAGCAACTAAGCCTGCCCAGGCAAAGCGGTGCGTGTCGGACCGCCCATGCTTATAAACCATATTGGTTTCATTGGGCGATAGGGCCTGAAATCTCATTTCATCTCAATGTCGGGTAAAAGTCCAACAAAATTGGAAGCAACGTCTCCAAAATTACCTATATAGTGTTGACGGGGAAGTTAAACATCAAACCAGTGCTTCAGCTGAAGTGCACGACCCGCCGGATGCTTTTAGCTTTATGAGTGTTACCATATATGGGTATGGCGGCCATTTTGGTCATGTGACCTGGACATAAAACGGTTCCCCCAATAAATGTGCCTTATCGTAAGGAGCAAAAATATATCTTATACTTTAGTACTGTATTCTGAATCGTTTGCAGGATAAAATCCATCACAAAAGCATATGTGTCAAAGTTTGACCTAGGCACAAAAAAGGTCAAGGTCAACCCAGGGTCACCATTTTAGCAATTTATGATGGGCCTACGTTCCAGATGCTATTTATCAAGTTTCGTGGAAATCTGCACAGTGGTTCTGGAGAAGACTATTTTCGAAGGGTTTTTACCAAATATTGCTTGGCGGCCATTTTGGTCATGTGACCTGGACCCCATGAGGAAATTTTGGTTTCCCCCATCCCGTAGAGGCTTCATATGAAATTTGACTTCAATCGATCCAACGATTTCCGAGGAGAAGCAGTTCGAAAATTTTCACATTTTCGCCTCGGCGAGGCTGTACTAAATGGAATGTAATATTTCGCAAGTTCATTGATAAGATCTCATTGATATTTATCAGTATGCCAAAAATTGTTTAAATATTCCAAGCGGTTAAGTCCCTATCACCAATTTTCACAAACGGGTTACGGACGGACAGACAGACAAACCATATATGGCTTGGCGGCCATTTTGGTCATGTGACCTTGACCCCATGAGCAAATTTTGGTTTCCCCAATCCCATAGAGGCTCCATATGAAATTTGACTTCAATCGGCCCAAGGGTTTCCGAGGAGAAGCAGTTCAAAAATGTTCGAAAATTTTCACATTTTTCGCCTCAGCGAGGCTATACTAAATGGAATGTAATATTTCGTAAGTTCATTGGTTAGATCTCATTGATATCTATCAGTATGCCAAAAATTGTTTAAATATTCCATGCGGTTAAGTCACTATCACCAATTTTCACAAACGAGTTACGGACGGACCCAAAGAAGGTCAAGGTCAACCCAGGGTCACCATTTTAGCAATTTATGATAGGCCTACATCCCAGATGCTATTTATCAAGTTTCGTGGAAATCTGCCCAGTGGTTCTGGAGAAGACTATTTTTGAAGGGTTTTTACCTTATATGGCTTGGCGGCCATTTTGGTCATGTGACCTGGACCCCATGAGCAAATTTTGGTTTCCCTATCCCATAGAGGCTCCATATGAAATTTGACTTCAATCGGCCCAACGGTTTCCGAGGAGAAGCAGTTCGAAAATTTTCACATTTTTCGCCTCGGCGAGGCTATACTAAATGGAATGTAATATTTCGCAAATTCGTTGGTTAGATCTCATTGATATCTATCAGTATGCCAAAAATTGTTTAAATATTCCAAGCGGTTAAGTCACTATCACCAATTTTCACTTACGGGTTACGGACGGACAGACAGACAAACCATATATGGCTTGGCGGCCATTTTGGTCATGTGACCTTGACCCCATGAGCAAATTTTGGTTTCCCCCATCCCATAGAGGCTCCATATGAAATTTGACTTCAGTCAGCCCAACGGTTTCCGAGGAGAAGCAGTTCAAAAATGTTCGAAAATTTTCACATTTTTCGCCTCGGCGAGGCTATACTAAATGGAATGTAATATTTCGTAAGTTCATTGGTTAGATCTCATTGATATCTATCAGTATGCCAAAAATTGTTTAAATATTCCAAGCGGTTAAGTCACTATCACCAATTTTCACAAACGGGTTACGGACGGACAGACAGAATGACAGACTGACAGACTGACAGAATGACAGAATGACACGGTGATTTTAGGGCACTCTTAGAAAAAACCGACTTCAGTCGGTTGCTTTTTCTGCGGGTCGTGCAATCAAACAAACAAATAAAAGAG